>JAUYWH010000014.1:19875389-19898978 GCA_034779795.1 Ctenopoma multispine | reverse complement strand
GAGAGAGAGAGAGAGAGAGAGAGAGAGAGAGAGGGAGAGGGAGAGGGAGAGGGAGAGGGAGAGGGAGAGGGAGAGGGGGAGGGGGAGGGGGAGGGGGAGGGGGAGAGGGAGAGAGAGGGAGAGGAAAAGAGAAAGACGAAGGACGAGAGGTTGGAGAGATCAACAGATGCACAGCAGCCGCTCCTGACAGCTCTCACGCACACACACACACACACACACACACACACACACACCAGCAGCGATGTGTTCAGGGGCTGCAGAACAGAAGGAGCAGGATGACGGTTAATCTGCCGTTCAAAATGAATCTGTTTCCAAAGTAATTAGACCCGGAGGAAAAATAGGACTCTATTGTTTCCATGTCATTATTTCATTTTCTCGCCACATAGAGAAAAGAAAACAAAGGACAGTTTGTCTCAGGAGAAACGAGCTCAGACAGTCGGTGGCAGGTTGTGTTTTCACTATAATTAATATAAAATAAAATAAACGTATTTTTCATTGTAGTTTGGATACCGACGGCGTCCTGGTTCACATCTGACAACAATTAACTTTTAACGCTTTCAGCGGCAGTTTTCGTCTGACTGGCTCTGCTCAGTCACTGGGTCTGAGAGGAAATGCTGTCATGCAGAGGGAGACCACACCAAAAAGAGATCCATGTCGGACTCACACTTTGCTCTTCCTCCCATCGACTGTCTCAGCTGCTAATCTCAAATCCGAACTGAGAGCGTGTGTTTGTAGCAGCCTTGGCTGATTTCAATAATAAACACATTTATCGGCTGTCTTTTCTTTCCCTTTCTGCTGTGTCCACATGTTATTTGCAACATCTTGTCTGAATCTGAATCCAGAGTGGCTGTAGCTGACCTGGTCTGCACCTGACGGGATGATCTGTGTGAACACGATAACCAGATATTTAGTGGGACACTGAGAATAACTCATAGTTGTATTAAAGCCACAGCCATTATCCCTCATCAAGGCAGGCTGAATATGGCTGAGCGCTGGCACAAGTTCTGGCACCAGAGGACCAGATGTGAGCCAACTCTCGCCAGACTAGATTTGGGTTTGTGTCTGCAGCGCTCGGCCTTAAGCTGGTCTACATATGTTTGATCTGATTTTGGTCCATTGTTCAAAACAAGTCTGAGATGAGTCTGGCAACCGGTCGTGATAGATTTAGGCCACCGTTCGTACCTTTGGCTATTTGGACAAAAACACATATGCGAATAATACCATCTGGAAGAGATCAGACGGATCACGTCTGCTGTCTCCACTAAGTCAAAAGACTGAAGTCCACTGTAGTAGAATGAATTATCTGAAATGGAATTATCTAGATATTGAACTCTAGGTGGAGGCATCACATCAAATCACCGAATCATCATGTGCAACACAATCCTGACATTTGTACCCAGGAAGTGTAACAACCTTTCACCACACCCACCACTCCGTTAGAACTGAAGAAGCCTTTCAGATACATCTTCTTTTTCTGGATCTCTACACAAGTGGTAAATACAAGTTACACAGAGGCCGTGTTGTTCACTCCACAAACCCCTCTAGTACAATTCTGCAGAAATCTGTAGAAAATCTTGTTAAGAAAACAGTTGGAATGGAAACAAATTTTCTAAGTTTTGTGAGAGCAGCTATGTGTGATTCCTCTTTTTTCATAGGTCTGAAATACAGTGACCGGCCAGTATAAAACCTCTATCCAAAATCTGAGCTTGAATATTCTTAGATCTCACTGAGCCAGAAGACTTCAGCAGAGTAATCAGAGAATCAATATGACCGAGGTCCCACAGAAACAAGCTGCAGACAGCGAACTCATGCAGCCACTTTATGCCATTTCCAGACACAACCAAAGTCGGTCTGAGCAATGACAGACTGTTTATTGGTCAGAACCATCAGATCTGCACATTCCTGCTCACTGACACAATGGAAATGACATAAACCCACCAGCCTACGACCTGAAACGTCTGCTCTAAAGTGACACCCAGACCCAAACCAAAAACACGCTGCTACAAAGTCCAACTGCTCCTCGCTCTGCATTTAAAAACATGATTACATCACTGGACACTGCTGGAGAGCTGATGTCAGGAACCATTATGTAAGACAGGGGCATCAGTTTTTCCAGACAGCAAGAAAAAGGTTTGCAGTGTGATTTTTATCATGTCTGCATCTCTCTGACATCTGTGTGTTGAGCTGTCGTTTATCAGCTGAACCCCTTCAACATCAGACATGTTACTGATGATACTGTTTGATAATTCTGAACAGATGTGAAACTGGAAAATCAGCCAAAATGAAACATATTTTACACGTTTCAACATTCAAGGTAACAAAAGACAAAAGCAGAAAATCAAAGCACCCTTGTTTTGCATTACAGCAGCATCAGTCAGACTTTAACAGTGTGGTGATGATGATTCATCATATAGTTGCATTTTGCATTTGTTATTCACGTTTTAATAAATCAATCTATTTTTAAATCATAAAAATGAGAAAGGAAAAAAAAATGACATGCATTTCTGCACTTTTTCACACCTTTCTGCATGAATACTGTGAACACGAGTTCCATCAGGATTCATGTTGTGTTGCACTATCAATAGAAACTTTTCAACGAAAACCCACATTTCATGCAGATAAGTCACTTTGTTGGAGAACAGATAAGAGGTTTGCTTACAGCAGGAGGGGAACTGTTGTAAATTGGTGGAAGCTTCTCTCTTTCCCTCTCAACCCCTGACAGCGCAGAATGTTCTCCATCCATCCTCTCGATGTGGAAGAGTGGAAAAAGTTGTTTTTTTCCCCCCGGAAAGACTCAGTCCTCTACAGCCTCTGTGTTTCTGCTCCACAGTGGCCTGCACATGTTTTTACCAGAGCCAGCTCTGACAACGAGTTGCGCGACTGTCTGTTCCGTTATTTCAGATAAATCAGGGAGAGTCACATCCTCGGAGGAACGGAGTGAAATCTACCTTCGTCTGACAGGTGGGCTCTCCGTTACGCGCACAGCGTGACGCGTAAACGTCTCCAAAGATTGCGCGTAAAATATCCGCTGGACACGTTAAAGAGGGTGAAGTCGTTTTAATTTCTACAGAGTTTACAAAACGCGCTCAGGGTGAGTTTCTAGCCGCTTCTTCTTCCCCTCTTTTTGCCCCTTTCTGTGTCGTCTGTCGGGGAGGCAGCACAGCTGCGGGCCGGCGCCATGTTTGGAGGAGGAGGAGGAGGCGCCTGGAGTGCGGAGCCTGAAGACAGCAGCGTCACATGAAGAGAGAGAGAGAGAGGAGAGAGAGAATAACTGGAAATAGGATTTGCTAAAGATGGGGAAAGAAAGAAAGATCTGTAAGTCACTGAAATGAAAGGTTCCAGAATGTAACACAAAGACTGTCCTACGTCTCTGTCTTAACTACTGCTGTGAGTTGATAGCAGGTGTAGCACAGTCACAGCAGGGAATGTGTATAATAATCACTTAAAACGTGAAGATTTTGTCTTTGAATAAAATTTGATATTTCTTGATCAGTATAAGTTCCAAATATTTTTTTCACAGTTTACACCACAGCTGCCTACATTCACCAGCAGAACTTTATTTTGACATTGATGACAGGAAGTTATGTGCTGTGATTTTTTTTTTGTCTTGACTGTAGTCCTGCAGGCAATTTAACTTCTGTCCATAATTAGTGAGAAACAGGATCCGGGCTGCAGGCCAACTCTCACTGAACATAAAGAAACTGAAGTACTCCTAATGTGGCACATCTGTGTGTGTGTGTGTGTGTGTGTGTGTCTTTAATCTAGAATTGTCTTCCAATCTAGAAACCACAGGAAACAACTGGCATCCTTGTTTACAGCATCACCCTGTGAGTGCACTGGATCAAAAGACTCTATTACTTCCCCCTTATACGACTGTTTATTAAGGCTGCAGATCACAAGCAGACTGACACAGCCACTGTCACCTTGTGGTCTGTTTGCTGCTTCTCTATAGGCACCTCACCTGCAGCAAAGATGGAATTTATGATGATGGTTTCACATGAATGGTCGTTACCTTCTTGAGGATGATGTCAATGTAACCGGCAATAAGCTGAGCTATCTGCTCTCCCTCAGTGGTCTGCACAGAGTAGTAACCATCCTGATAGTCTCCAAAGTCCTGAAAGCAGAACACAGTTGAAAGGTTTTTTATGCATTCTCATCACCCTTTTGTAGCCATGATTTATTATTGAATCGGGGTTAACAGTAGTTCAGTTGGTAGAATCGTCTACAAACCACAGGGTGAGTGGTTTGATTCCCAGTACCTCCTGGCTACATGTTGACTGCTGAAAGACGACTGACTCTTCTCTATAAGATTATCCATGATACAGGGTAAATAAAACAATATAAATAATAATTATTAGTTGTTACCCACAATGTCTGATGACACGTGTAATTAGGCTAAATACACAAACTGCTGCCCCTGACAACTTGCAATTTTTTCCTTCCCACATATGGAAGCAACACAAAGTTTACTGTGTTTCTCAAGGACGCGAGAAATGTAGACAAAGTCAGGGCTTGAACCACAAATCCTTTCCACAGCTGATCCTTCAGAGGACAGATCCCCGACTGCATCTTGTTGCAACACATCATTAATGCTTCAGAGTTTAGACTTTTCTTGCGGTGTTAAATAGGCTTAATGTAGCTGTAAACATGTCTGCCTCGGATTCTGACTCGATTTTTATTGTCCAGTCAAAGAGATTCCAGTGAAGCACCGACATGCACATACTGTATGTATAAGCAGGATCTGAAACAGTTAAACAACACAGCAGAGGTTTTTACAGTGGTATTTGCTCTCTAGGCACCTACAAGACCACACATGCTGAATTATTCTCTTGAAGTTACGACAGAGATCACAAGCAATCACAGGTGCTGTACTGAGATGATGGTAGGGTGAGCCCAGACACGCTGCTCAAATCCATCATGCCATTTTTCACACAGTACTCCATTTGTTAGTATCCAAAGTAAACTGGCAGAGAGTGAACTCTCAGTCAGCTCACAGTCACTGACATGTTCTATCTTTCTGTGAAGAACTCACCAGGGTGAAACTCTTGGGCGAGGCAGCCCAGCGCTTGATGTTGGTCAGGTTCCACTCCTGGATCACCTCCTTGGTCCTCTCATCCACCCTCATCACGCTCTCTTTGGTGATACCCAGCAGACGAGGCACGAGTTTGTTCTTGCCTTTCATCTTTTCCTGCAGGAGGTTGAAGAAGAACAGTTAGAAAGTCCTGTGTGGAAATTAAGTAGTGGTGTCTGTCAGTGTGAGTTCTAATGCATGTCCCGAACGATTTTCAGTGGTGTTTCTGAGCTCATGCAGAGATTTCCATCACTGTTTGTCGAATTAAGAATATGATTCTTCCAAGGAAAGGATCGCTTCAACTGCTTTACCCAGATCTGTTCCAGTTCAATAAAAATGAATACTACAAACACGTCACACACCTGGCAAAGAGTGTTTGTTGTGACAGAGGGCATCCTTACATCTCTGTCTGCTATGATAAGCTACAGTAACTTACATAAGTTCACTCATGCTGGTCAGGGCTGCTGGAGAAGCTTGGGAAGTTGTAAGCTGACAACAGAAAAAGCTCTGTATTCTAGTGTGGCTCAGATGAAAGAATGTGCTGGTTAAAGGTATTATTTCCTGTAACCTCTGACCTCCAGGGGAATTAGCATGTAAAAGCAAATGCTTCCATCCTATCAAGCCACTGTGATAACTTCGTTCTCACCTTGACCAGAAAGAACGACACTCCGTAGGTTTTCAGAGACCTGGCCTGTTTCACATAGCTGACTTTGGCCTCGATTTCTGTCATATTCTGGCAGTTTTTATGTGCCTGCAGAGACCAGAGAAACAATCAGAGGAGCAGATCAACTTAGTGTAGTGTTAGATGAGAAAAGGCAATTGTAACTGTGAATGAGAGTAAAATAGTAAAATGTATAAAAACATGTTTTTGGTGGGCAAAAAGTGTTTAACAGTGAAGCTACTGTATTAGTATATTCAGTTTTTAGTTCCATTCTCCTTCTCTTACCTGGAAAATCTTCTTCTCTCCTTTGTTCTTGATGTACTCCTTGGGAAGGAACTCCTTCAAACTGAGAAGGAAAGAGTTTAACTAAAATCAAACCAGTATCAGGACTGTTACAAGAAGCGGAGTCAAAGAAGAAAGGTCAAAATGTGGAATGTAGCTAAAGCAGAAATAACAGTGAGTGTGAAAAGTGAAGGCAGAGCTCACTCTAAGAATCCCGGCTTGTGTTTGGACTCGTTGTGGTCGCCGAACTGAATCTGACACTGATAACCTGCGAACTCACAGGCCATGTCAAAGGAGACGGGATGAGATCCGTTCAGAATGTCATCACGGGCCTGTCCACACACAAACACACACACCAACCCTCAGAATATCATCCATCATCAGACAGAACAACAACTGAACACAAACATTAGTTAGCAGAGTGTGTACCTGAACATAAAGCAGGTTGAGCTGGACGGGGTCTCTGGAGTCCACATTCTGGTCTGAGTAGAAGAACTTTCTCCTCAGTAGCAACATCTCTGTCTCTTCCACGCCCTGTTCCCTCAACGTTCTGCCGTGGTCCAACCAGTTCACTGACAAGAGCAGAAGCCACAGAGACTGACTTAGAAAGGAAACACCTACCTGGTGCCTGGACTAAAAAAATGCCTCTGAAACAAGTGACAGAGGCATTTAAATGTGGTCATTAAAGATACATTACAGGAGATGTCCGTCACCAATCGTTTCCAGACACTGAGCAGATGGTTTACAGAGTCTGTGTGTATTGTGCATTAATATTTCCTCTGGAATATTATTCGGTATGACAACTCACACTGTCCAGAGAGTCAGTGATACATGAGACACAGCATAAAGATGTCTGTGTGTGTGTCTGTGTGTGTGTGTGTGTGTGTTACAGTGAGTGTGAGGGCCTGTGTTCGTCATACACTCATCATCTGTGTGGAGCTTCTGCTTCAGCTTCTCCATCTTCTTGTCGTCCCTCAGCAGAGTCTTGTCTTTCTTCAGGGTGCCCGTGGTCTCTTCCTTCTTCTCCTCTCCGATGTCTCGCACCAGTGAGTACTCATCGTAGTTTGTGATGCCTGACACACACACACACACACACACACACATTGATGTTGCTCCATTTATTTTACATTTCACACTGCAGCACACCCACAATGTGAGGAGTGTTTAGAGTAATGGCAGCCTAAATACATTTTTGCTCAGAATAAGGACTGTGGGCTTTGGCCCCTGTCACTTCCATTAAAACAGTCTTGGGAAGTTCCTTTATGCCTAGTTGACAGTGGAATGGAAGGATGGTTCAGACACGGTGCTCGATGGCTTGAAGAACCATCAAGGCCTTTGTATAAGGGTCTGGGGGTGGAATTGTGTGTACCAAAGACCAAAACTCTGCTGTAAAGTACAAAATGTAGGCTGCTGTAGGAGGGATTATTATAGCAAGTAAGACCCCCTCCCCCTTCCCCCTCTTTATATAAGTACCTGACAATTCAATTGTTTAAGATCGACTTAAAAAATGTGGATCTATCCTTTAACCAGATTCATTAACAAGCAGTGTCAATATATTTTGTTCAGGAAGTGATATGAGAAGATATCAGCTAATGGGCAGGCAGGACTTCACCCGCACCTATTCTAGCACAGATGGTCATGAGTATGTCGCTGACAATCTTGGAGTCATCCACCATGACGGTCTTCACTGTGCCGTCCAACATGCGGATCTTCAGAGGCCTCTGCTTCTTCTTGTACTCCAGAGTGTCCTGGCACAAAGAGGAGACAAGTCTGTCATACTACATGTCAAAAACATTAGCCTGAGCAACACCTCTGAGCAAATCACATTACACACATTTTGTCATCTTCTGTTTTAGCCCTTCCATTTATTCTGTGTACATGTTACATATTTGTTGCAGTTGGTGTTGAATGACTTACCCCATTTCTCAACATGTAGTAGTCCAGAGCCTTTCCTGCCTCCAACCAGATGCCTTTCTTTGGATCATCATCGGACAGAAACAGCCCATAGTCATTGGCTGGAGGAGGAAACAGAAACACCAAGTGACTCACGGCAAAGTGTTGGAGTGGTGGACGTGCACATGTGAACATTTGGCCACTGTTGAGCAATTGATGTTTGATTCCATGTTAACCAGGTCAGTGGATCACTGGAACATCAACGCCTGTTTCAACACATCTGTTGCAAACATGTCAGGCTGCACATTTCAAACTGTGAGCCACTGTCTGCTGAGGGAAAGACAGGAGACGTGAACCCTTTAATAGGTTAGAGACTAGGAAACAAACTTTTAAGTGTGAACTGAATTTTTTTTTTTCACGTTGAATTTCACGTTGGAGCATGTAACGCGCAGAACTGCTGTTGAAACAGCTCACGTAAGACATAACTCTGCACACATGTCAGCTGATGTGGAGCAGAGAGATTCCCTTCAGAGAGAGTTTACAGTAACATTTTCTAATGGCAGCTCTCAAGCCTGTAGCCAACTCGACGATTGTTTGCAGGCTCTGGAGCTGTGTTATACATGCTGAATGTAAGCAACCAGCTTCCAAGTAACAGATCTATAGCTGTGGTTCCAAAATATTTAATGAATGTTAAATGTCATAGGTTTGACTACTACTGTTATATAATGTGCATTGAGTTCATGCTTCTTATCACTTCCAGGCACTGGATGTTGCCTGTTGAAGCAGGAATGGTTTCTTTATATGAACATAATAAACACAAGGCAACCAGACTTTAGTCCGCTGAGGGACCTCTCTGATACTCTGAGCTCCTCTCCTCCTTCTTTCTTTCTCTGTCCACTATCATGCCATAATTGCATTTTATTAACTCTCTCTCTCGTCTGCTCCTCCTTGTTGTTGTATTGATCTCTGTTGCCTGTTGTTCTTTTCTCTCTGCTCTTTCCACTCACCCCAACCAGTCGAGGCAGATGGCCGCCCACCCTGATCCTAGTTCTGCTGGAGGTTTCTTCCGTTAAAGGGAATGGGAACATTATTCTGTATATATTTATATAATGTGTGAGGATTTAAACCTTACACTGTAAAGTGCCTTGAGATGACTTGTGTTGTGATTTGGCGCTATGTAAATAAAGTTGAATTGAATTGAAACCATAGCTGCTGCATTGTAGGCAAATAAAAAGAAGAAAAGAAAAACATTTTTTTAAAAAGAGGCACATAACCAGTGTTTTCAGTGGGTGTAAAAAGTACACTATCATACATTCGAACCACAGCCAGCCCCAGAAAGCATATAATCAGTGCTCCAGTTCTCCTAATGCTAACATCAGCTCCACAGGGTGCACATTATTTAGTGGCTCATTTTCAGCCCCACACAGGAGAAAAGGCAAAAATGTGCCTATGAAAAGTGGACTATAATAAAAAGACAACAGGACAAACTCCTCACCTACACCTGGTATAATGAACAGTGAACAACTATGGTTGTCATGATCAGCCAACAATCTGTGACTGAGAAGCAGCGCTAAGAAATAATAATGTAACAGTGAACACAACTGAAGAGTTTACGAGATGCCTGTATGTGTTTCAGCTGACATGTTTTATTTTAGGTCACGAACAGAGACGCATAAAACCGCACATCACCTTCGTCTGGGTGTCAAAAATTAGCACTCGATCACACCACAAAGACTCCAGCCAGCAGCCAGCCAGCACAATGTTCTGCATGACATGAAGTAACTCTCCAAAGCAGCAGGCGGCGCTGGTCTGTATTCGTCACTCAATAAGAGAGAGTGGAAAAACTAGGACTGCAAATACAAACCGCAAACAAAGCAGTGCTGGCTTAACATTTTCACACAACTCTGGCTCACCACAGACAGTTTCAGCTCACCAACACTGACCTTCCTCTGGGTTTCCTGTGGATTCAGCAGACAGGGGCAGAGCTGTGACTGTTCTTTCATATAACTCCCATTAAACAACACAAACAACACAGACCCACTGACTTTACAATCCTAAAAGTTACGTTTTTAAACTCCATGCAAAATGCGGCGAGGAAAACAAGCCGTCATGATCCAGATTAGCAGTGAAGTCTTGCTTTGCTTTGCTGGTCAGGTTTAGCCCAAAGCTTCACTCTGGTGTTGTTCTGAATTTGGGACATTTCTTATTAGACAGTTAAGTCAGTGATGTCAGCGAGTAGAGCAGAACTCTCATTAACATCAACAAAAACTCCAACCTAAAACTTCAGTCTAGGCTGCTGAGAGTTTTTTTACACAGAAAACATGAGTAATCACTTTCAGAATCTACAAAACAAGCAAGCAGGTGATTTGGACATGGGTTGGGGTTATGCTACAAAAGTAAATGTCTAGAAGCTGCTAAATATGGTAGTGATATTAATATTGAATCTGTTAGTTCATGTGAGAAGTGGCAGAAATACTTCTGTCAAAAAAAATTAACAGCAGCGTGTTCTCACTTCTGCATGCCTGGCCAATCACAGGCATGAATGATGCGTGATGGCTACAGAAAAACTGTCAGACCCTGCTTTTTGTGTGTGTGTGTGTGTAGACAGAACTCACGCTGGCCGAGCTGTGCCTCCGGAACTCTCTCCCTGATGATGCGGCAGGCATCATACACCATGGTGGAGGGCTCAAACTGCATGGTCTTCACCACATTCCCCACGCCGATCTTCAGTGACAGGGCCACCATGATTGCTGCTGTGCACCTCCACCCAACTCACACCTGTATGATGCCCAAAAAAGCAGACAAGTCAAGCACACGTGTACATATAATGAACAATGAGTCAACCACAGAGATGCTGGAAGCACATTTTATTATATCTGGAGGGTCAGATGACTCTCCAGTGTTTGTGCTTGGCTAAAGAGCAGCATCAGTAGCTTCATGTTACTGTACAAACGGCAGAGTGGTGTCAAACCTCTCCTCTAACTAAATCTAAACACATTTCCCAAAGTGGCTACTGTCCTCTTAACCTTTCTGAGGAGAAATCTAATTGTGTGTCAACAGCTCTTGCTTCATGGCCACTGAGCATGCTTCGGTCTTTGTTGTGTTTATCATTTTTTTAGGGGATGGGGTTTTTGTGCTTTTGGAACACGGGTGGCCTACGCTCTGTACTGCCTTTGAATGCCTCACAACACGTCAACTACATTCTCTACTGAACGCAGAACAACAAGGCAGCAGCTGACAGTTCATGCTATACCGGACACAATGTTCAGCTACGTCTTTGGCTGATCAGGAACCACTTTCACATACCAGAAAATCTACTGTATTATTATTAGCTCCTGTACGGATGTTCAGTAAAAGGAAGCACAACACTGCAGTTCTTGCAAACACAGTGAGGGGATTTCTACATTCTTCTCTTAAATGTCTTAGTACTGTGTGAAACTGTGGTTAAAATGAGGAACGCTTATATTTACACACAGAAGAAGAGAAACAGGGTGCATACAGGAAACAGCATGGTTGTATGCTTATACCATATAATGTGCACAATGATTACAAGAAAAAAGAGACTTTCACCGAGTCAGTTTCCAAACATCTTGCCCTACTAACCTCTATTCCCTGTTGCAGCGATGCTGTCATCATGTTAAGAGTTGAGACATATTGGGACTAGCACCTAAACACCACATAATTTGTCGGTGACCTCACAGTGAATCTTATGATGCGGGTTACATGACAGAGCCTGCTGTGCTGGGCCAAACCGAATCAGCTTTCTGACTGCTCTACTCCCAGTGACATAAAGTAATTCACTACATTTAATCAAGCATGGTTTTTAAGTAGAATGCACTCATGTATACTTAAGTTGTAAGTCCTTCAGAGGACACAATCACTCAGTTTTTGAGGATGGCTGGTGGACTCCATGATTTACACCATGCACCATATTACTTAGATTATTACATATTACTCTAACCATTTGATTCGTGAAGTGTATGAGGGTTATTTATTTATTTATTATTTATAAGACCCTAACCTTGCCACCCCTTCCTCTCCTGCTCCTTAGAAGACCTCGTGTCTCTTTTAGGACAGCTATGCCAAAAAACAAATGTAAAACTAAACAAATGTGAAAACATGCATATGCTTAAAAACCAGGCTGAGACAGAAGCAGAGCTGATTATTGATCTGTTGACTTTTGGCTGCAAAACTGTTGTAATTTTTTGAGAAATGGGAATAGAGTGATTTTGGGTGGGTTATGACTGTGTGGAAGGAGCAGGAGTAACACGTTAGCTGTAGAGTGACAGCCTGGGGGGAGAGAATGGCGCGGCATGTGTTGGCATGGCGGCTCGGAGGGATCGAATGTCACAACACAGATGCCCTGACAGCCTCAGCTTCACATCCTGCTGACACTGTATCACTATCAGTTCCTCCTTCTTCTGGCTCAAGGCTTGATGACAGGGCGTACGTGGCTAGGATGTGTTTGGGGGGGTGCTGGATCTCAACTTATTGCTGTCAGAATGACGCTGGCTTACTGTAATAATGCATCAAAATAGATTATTATGCTTCTGTAAGGTCAAAACTTAGCCACAGAACTCACAAAAAGGATGTCACTGACTCACAGTTTGTTGTTCAGCTATTAAACGTTCTGTTGGACGAGAATGTTTAGACATGCTGTCAAAAATTAAGCTCCTCAATAATCTCACTTTCTCTTCTACTTTGTAATTTGGTTAATAAAATGTCAGCACAGCTGGTTGCTGCTCAATTTTAATTGACTGTCTCTTACTGAGACAGAAGGTGAGTGCAGTCAGTACCTGATGTCAGTAGACCGATGTTTGAGTGACAACCCGTCCTGCTTAGTCAGATGATCCAATCTGGGTTTCTTCTCCCTGGCTGAAGACAGAGAAATACATGTTAGGTTACAATCATTTCAGTCAGTTAATACAAAGAAACCAAAAATCAGCTTTTTCAGCTATTGATCCTGCAAGTTCAAGATTTCCACACGACCAACCGTTTCTGTGTGAGAGCTTACGATGAAGACCTCTGCTTATATAACTGCTGTTATAAAAGTGAACGACAAGCTTCCTGTGGCAGACCACAGGCATGCTCCTCTGCAGGTGAGTGAGCCCCGTCCGAAACAATTAATGGGAATGCATGCACAAACTAACTACTAGGAGGTGGTTGTCTTCCTGTGAGGTTTTGTTCTAATTTCTGCAGGAAGCACGACTTGGCCTTCTCACAAGGACTTAAGGGAAAGGTTTTACTTTTTTTTTAAATACACTTTCTTGATCAAACTTCAAGAGTGAGATTAAGTCTGCAAAATAATACAGTGCGAAGCCCACCTTAAACCACCTGAAAAACATACAACAGCTTGTTGTGCCATCAGATGTCACTGAGCCAGATGCTGAACCCTAAGTTACACTGTGCCCCCAAAGGTGACTTGTAGGTGGCTTTGTGTAAGGGCGTCGGTCAAATGACTACACGTAAATGTATTTAATGTTTTAAATTAAATCTATAATAAGAAAAAGGTCTGGCTAATTATATGTAAGCCAATCTATTATACTTGTACAGTGCATAGAAGCTTCAGGCACTCTTAAATGTAGTTATGTATTTAGAGATTCAACATATAAGTCTCACTAAAAAAGGTCACTCGTCCAGAGGAAGTTCAAGACTTTGCCAAACTTCAATCACATTTTCTGTACAAAAACAATCACATATTCACAAGTTCTGTTGTAAACATATCAAGTCAGTTCTGCTAAATCTCTCACAGGCTGACTCTGGATTTGTTTGCACTAACATGTTTTCAGTGACCTCAGGGCCTCTGGCTGAACATGCACAGCTCCCAACATGCTGATACACAACAGTGCTTCCAGCTCGTCTGTGTTGGTGATTTGGTTATGAGACCATAGATGAAATAACATCTTGATTCAGTCTGCTATTTTAGTGTGGAGCCAGGGGTATGGTGGGGGTCCTGCCTGAGTCAGTGGTTTCCATCTCCAGACGAACTTCCTCTACTTTGGAATGATAGAGTTCCTGCAAGATCACACTCAGAACTCCTGATGTCATTTCCTGTTTTAAAAAGCCCTTCAATGCCATAAAAGGACATTTCAGCTCTGTGTAGCCTCCCAGCTATGATTCAGCTGGGAGCAGTGGATCCTTAATGCAGCCAATGGACAGACAGTTTGTTTGGAGCAAGGAAAACAAGAGGCAACACATCAATGGCTCATTCAGCTCTGAATCTTACATCTACTACAAAGTGTTCTCCAATCTTCAATGCTCATCTACTATTATTACAACTATTATTATAACAGACACACACCCTCCCACTCTTCCTGTTTGATTGCTATCTAATTACTGACAGATAACTCCGGTCTGAAACAAAAAGTTTGGAAAGTGTATACTGTGAATACTTCCCACTCCACCCTGACTAAAGAGGAAGTGCCAAATCACAACAGTAATTACTGCAGTTACTGTGAAATGAGGAAGAGTGCACTAAGGCACCCAGCAGCCAATCAAAATTAGTTTGAAAAGCAGTTGAAAAGAACAAAGAGGCTAGCTTACGAGGTAAAACGTGAATTTTATTTTGTTCGATAATGAGAAGATGTCTGCATTGATCAGTTTGGTAGGTATTGAAGTTAAAATAATAAACTTGCCTGTGCTCTCTGGTGTACAAACTAACTTTATCATTGGCGTCTGCACATGAGTTTGAATGTGGGGTCATGACCTGAAGGTTTACACTGGATATTCTCATTAAAATACAGTCTGGTCAGACAAACAGAGGCAGTTGAACAATGGCTACATTTCAGTATATACTGGTGCTGTTCATTGTGCTTCACAGACAAGCATTGCTGGCACATTCTAGTTTATTTCAAGTCTGGCCTTGTTGCCATACTTGCAGTTTAAATTTAAATGAAAGTGGTTTGGATCCCATGCTCTGCGTGCAAACTGTCTGACCACTTGTGGTTCTTGTGATTGCTCAGCAATAATCATGGCAACAGACAAAAAAAGACATACATTATAATGAAAATGTGTCATGTTGCTATATTGGTGATACAGCTGCATGATGACATATTTGCACTAAGGATGCTCCAATCAGGTTTTTGCTGCCGATTCCGATAACTATTATCATGGAGTACCAATCACTGCTGATACCGATCACATGGATTGGCTGTAAATTTTTCAGTTTAGCTAGTTAGTGCTACTGGCTACGTGATCTGGAAAAAAGGAACCATAAAATCACCTTAATTTAGACAAAACCTTAAATACTAAAATACTAAAATATTTGTTCTTTAAATGTGGTATTAAATTTGTTGTGTTGAAGCATTTTAACAAGCTTCCCCAGCGAGGTATTTTTTCATTGCATGTGTTGCAGGATGCAAACTTTACATCACACTCACAGATGATGTAAAAGTTCCATACTGCAGACATGCGCCACTGCGCACCTGCGCAGTGTGAAGGCTGCAAATTGTGGGCTATAGGTGATCGGCTATAGGTGATCGGCTTTTGTGATCGGGAATGAAAGGCATTGATCGGAATACACTGATCACATACGTTTTCATGGAAATCAGCACCACTAATTTGCACATGCACTATAACATGGGCATCGCACATGTGTCTACATACAAGCATGGAGAAAGTGGTGCAGTGGAAAAGTCTAAGGGCTGTGATGCACCAAGCCAACATGAAGGAACTAAAGGACTGTCGCCATCACCTCAAGGCCAAGAATACTATAACACTTATATCACTACAAAGTAATTCGGTATACCAACAGGGCAGGTGGTGGCAGTCTGTTCTCCTCATTTAAAAAACACAAAGCAAAAGAAGAGCTAGACTGTGGCAGCCATTCAGGGTGGGGTCTTTCATCGACAGGGTCCACCACTAATTCAACATGTTGAATCAGCGGAAAACATGCCATGCAACCAGTGCCGACAATGCAGGACACAAAAGCGAGACTGACAAACTCCCGCCACCATCGATTTGTTGGGTCAAGGACGTAAGGAAAAATTTATTCCAAGAAATGGTCAGCAACAAACCTGAATGAAAAAAGTGAGGAGCCGTGTGTTAAATATGTTCAAGCACCTCAAGCGCAAACAGCAACAGGTGTTCCTCTGGCATAGTAGTGGTTTTCAGCTTGGAGGTCTTGGAAGCAGTTTTTACCCACTGTCTGTCAGATAGCAAACCTTTACTGAGGTGGGAGAGGCCTGCAGTTTCTTGGATCTTATATGACTTACTGGATGAGACGTTGCATGAATCTGTAGAGTCTGAGCATTTGAAACAGCGTCATAACCCTACCAAATTGACCAATGCAGTTTTTGAATGTAGTAACTAAGGGGGCAAATATTATTTCTTGCAGGCCTAGTTCACATGACATTATCTTTTAGATTCACAAAAATATAATGATTAATATGATGATTTTGTTTGTTTGTTTAGTTTGACTTTGTTTAACGTAAGATTGTGACGATCTGAGAACAGAGGTGTTCAATATTTTTTCACACTGTATGCAGTATGTAAAGCATTCAACTTTAAACCATCAGCGCTTAAAACCCTCTCTTAGCTGACTTTACCTCCTGTCAGGACAGTCCAGAGTTCCACTGTAAAGTGACAGCTGTCAACTGCCATCCCGAAGCCAAACATCCGATCTATCTGCAGCAGCCAGATACATACTGTACATTGCAGCCTCTATCTCAGGGCTTGCAGGCATGACCAACAACAAACCCAGGGATATTAAAATACCTTATCTTAGTATGCCAGAACAACACATTTTACTTTCACATCTGTTCTCCAGGGCTGATAAGTCCAGCATGTGTAACTGTAGATTTTCTGTCAAATATCAGTCAATCTCCAATTTTTACAGAAAATACAAAATAAAAACATTGCAAAGACATACATACGTACATACAACTATTTAGTTTACTACAATCTGTTGATACAGTCTGGAGCACTGCAGATGTAAATGGTAGAGGACATGGGCCCATGTCAGGTACAGCACATGCATGAGAGCAACTGAACGAATGGCCCCAGTTGATCTGACTTAAATACGTAGAAGCAACAAATTCACTCAGACAACCAAAATATCCTGTAGCACAAAAGTCAAGTCTTTTAAGTGACAGAAAAAAAAATTAGAATACTTTAGAAATTATGTGAAATAAACAAATAAATAAAAATAAGAAACATATCAAAGTTTTAGCAATAAGCATTTTAACTATTTTCTGATGCTTTATATAAAGGACAATTTATTTCCTCAAGGAAACAATAATCAACAGATTAACCGATTATACTGAAAATAAAACATCATTGCAGGCCCAGAATTCTTCCTGAAATGTTCAGTAAAGGACAGAATTGAAATGCAGTACAGAGCAGTAAAGCACTGTAAAGAAATACACTGACAAACTATTCAGAGCAGGAAAGAAACAGCACAGCAGTGCAATGGACATAGCATCGTAGGCTGTACAAGGGTTAGAGCATAAAAACATGTTTCAAGTTACAAGGACTTTATCTACAGCAATCTAAATCAGTGTGTAACATCATGCTTCAGAAACCAGTGTAAAGTATCTCAAAAAATATGCCCAGAACACTGCAGGTAGTCAGTATGTATGTAGGTATAAATATTACAATACATTTGAAAATTGTTCCTAGAACATAGGCAAAAAAATATATAAATATAATCAAGCTCCTGCTGAAATTCATTCAGGCTTTTGTCTCTTCAGCAGATGTATTGATGTGCAGATGACCGAAAGGTAAACTGAAACTTGTCTTCTCTTTTCAATAAACCTAACTTAACAGTCAAGCACGACATCGACATTAAAACAAGTTATGTTGAAAAGCAGTTCAGCACGAGTTCACAGTACTGCACATTACATACAACTCTGCAACAAGTGAGGTCTCCTGCCACTTCCTGTATGATCATGGCCCTAACCTGCAGCCCTGCAGGACAATATGGGTAGAACAATACTGTCTTACAGTCTCTGCACTGCACTCCCTACACAACTAATATTTCAGTCTGTATTTCAGGTCGTTTTAAGCCAACAACATTACAGCTGTCATGCTTTACTTTCCTGTATATGCACTGCCATCACAAGCCTCCACAAAAACAGGAAGCAGCCATTGCTTGGACACCAGCAAAACAGTAAGTCACAAGAAATACTGCTGCTGTTGCTTTGACTAATGTACACATTGTTCAAAAATGTTGTTTTAACAATATTTATTTTTGAATAAGAAAAGAATATCTGGTCATCTGCACCATTTAAAGGCTCCATTAGATGAAGTTACATACAGTAGTCCTTACTACAGTGTTCACAATCCAGACTGAGCCATCTGATCCTATTATTAAACACAGCTGTGTTTACCCCCCTGTGATACTGTCACATAATCTAGATCTGATGAGGTTGTGATGGTGTCTACTTGTCTACCACATGTACAGTTGAGGTCAGCCATTTACATAGACTTTGTTAATATGTGGTGGTCACTGCTGGCCTTCAAAAAGTGTAACTTCAATGCTTGAGGTAGTGTCCCATAAGCTTCATGAAGTTCCAGGTAGAACTTGTGCAGCTGAGTCAGGTTTGTGGACCTTCATGTACAAACCCACGTTTCCAGTTCAGCCCACACATTTTCTATTGGATTAAGGTCAAGGCTTTACTCTCAGTACAGTCAATTAGCCAATCTCAAGCTTATGAAGCAATATCATCAATTTCTGGGGAGAAAGTGAACTTAATGGATATAAAATTTGGACCGACTGAAATCTGTTTTAATCAACTGTGGGAATAAAGTTGTACCTCAACTGTAGCTCATCACTGAATTCATGAATGTCACCCCCCCCCCTGCCCATCCCACATGTCTGCCCTTTCATTTCCTGTCTGATTCACTACTGAGAATATTCTGACAGTGCACTCTACAGTAAACAGGAAACCCAGGACGCAACTTGAGGAAAAGAGGGAAATTCAGCTAATTCGTTCAGTTTGAGTAAGCATTTGAATTTAGAATTTTGTTTTAGTCTAAAGCTAAAAGTTAGTTAAGTTGATGGTGCACGTGGTGGATGGATACCCAGAACCAAACCCTGTGAGTCTGTCTGTACCCAAGGGTTTTACATTCCGATACTGCTACTGATAGTAATCTTTTTGCAACACTGGAGAAACCCTCTAATAGACGCACATTTTTACAGTTAAATCCAGAATCCAGCTATATAAAGATGTGCATAAATCAAAATCACATATATTCCTTGTTTTTCATATAATCTGGTATTTCATGGAGACCAGCATCCATACAGAAGTTTACAGGTAAAATGGGGAGTCTATACAGCATGTGTAATGTCAAATCATTTATAAACATCTATATAAGATCTTGTAAGATGGTTTCATCACTTAACTTAGATATGACTCATTATTTCCATGTTAATGTTTTCATCTTTTTATTCCAAGTTGCAAAGTGTTTCATTAACAGCTCCATAAATCAATCAGTAATAGATGTTTATGCATGTTTCAACATTGTTTTGAGTGGAGCTGGGGCAAGTGCATCCAGTTCATAAAGTAAAACCATGCACAGATCTTTACAAATATGACAAAAAGAAAGTGTCTGTATGTCTTTTTTCGTGGTTACAGACAGTTTAATCATGACCGTTTTGTGGATCTGGCGCCATGCTGCTGTGCATCATTTAAATGAGGTACTGGTACGTATTTAGCAGGGCAACACGAGCCCCAGACTGCAGGGCTGCTTGGTTGCCTCCAGCCCCGCAGAGGAATTCAACTGCACATTCCTCTTGAATACCAGCATCAGAACATAGAGACAGAGGGAGAGAAGAAAGAAGAGAGGTCTTTTTTTCAGCCTTATGTCACTAGCAGCCAGGACAAGTGCTAAATGCAGCCAACCCCAGTGGAAAACAGGAATGTGAAGAGGCAGAGATTTGGTGGCAGAGGGAGAATAACATCTCATCTACAATTAAAGCCTGTTTTCAACTGCAAGGGAGTTGACTATAACAACGCAATGTGTAGTGTATGCCATTTCCTGTATGTATTTACATTTCTGTCAACACAGGATTTCGAACAGTGAACTTAAATAGCTTTTAGTATTATTTACACTAACTACACAGTCACACAGCAATAATGCTGTATTTCTACAACTCTATTAAAACCAGTAGAGTAGTTCTGTATGGTTTAGTGTCATGTAAAAGACAGAGACACTAACACCTTGTAGGGGTGGGGGAAAAAAATCGGTACAGCATAGTATCACAATATTTTTGCATGGTACATGATACTCTATCGATACTAGTGCTGTGTTGATAAAATCGATTCGTACGTCCAAAGATCAATTTTACCCTTTAACATTTTTCAACGGCTAAAATAGGAAAAGTCCTGATGCGCATTTTGAGGCTTAGGTGTTAAAGAGTTAATACAGTTTCCCCCTTTAACACCAGCACAACACAATTTGCAGTTAAAAGAAATGTGATATTCACAATATATCGTATCGCAATACTTAGCATATCGCAAAACATTTAAACTCGCAATAATATCGTATTGTGAGTTAAATATTGTGATAATATCTTATCGCGGGGTCTCTGGTGATTCCCACCTTGCACATGAGCACACACACACACTGGCACAGCCATGTGCCTACCAACAGTTCAAGTCTGTTTGGAATTAGAAATTCAGTTTGTGTGTGAGTCACTAAACCTGAAGGTCTTCAGCATCTCTGTGGTGCCTCACCTCACACCTCTACTGTGCATTTATTTAAATTTAATACACAATGTTTCACTACAGCTGAAACACACATCAACTCGGCATGGACTCCACATGCTTTGTCCAAGCCACAGTGTAACCTATGTTATTTCAGCACAATTTAACAGTATCCTTTCCGTCAATACTTGGTTTTCTCAGCTTTCAAATGCCCCTATAAAGGTTCAGTTGGGTTGAGGTCAGATGACTGTAGAGGAAGATCCATGACACTCAGCATTCCTTGGTCTTCTTATGTCTTCACGTAGTTTTTTAAATTCTTTAAGGTGTGTTTGAGGTCATTCTCCTGCAGTATGAATCCTGCTCCACAAAACAATCCAGAGGTGTAGAAAGAATGCAGTGGTGATTCTCTTTCAGAATGTAGAAAAAACAGCCCCAGATTTAAATACTCCAACCACTGTTGCATCCATCTCTCTATGGGGTTCTGTTTTCCCAACATTGCCAAACTGATCCAAGAGATAACTACCAGTGACGCTACGACAACTATTGGCCTGTGGCCCGTTTCTGTTTTCAACAAGACGTCAGGAGATGCAGACCTGCAGGCATGAATCTGTAGTCATGTTAACTATTATCTAGCACGAACTATGCCCGATGCCCAAACACAAAATAACGCAATAATGCACAAAATAAACCATGTTGGCACACACCAACAATATGGTTGTAGGTAAAGTCAGCCAAAGGGCGTGCCAACATGGCACCCCCTGGAAAACTACTTGTTGGGCCCTGCTTAAAATATGTCCACACTTAACACCACGATCAGCGTGTTTCCCCATCAACTACGACGAACCTATACTGGCGGGCTACACAAAATGTAAAGTTACACCCATGCTTTAAGCTTGTTATTTCAGATCTATCATGACAAAGAAACAACAGCAAAAGTGGAATAAATGCAGAAAGATGGATGACAAACTAAACATATGAGCATTCCAATTATATACTTACCAACATTAACTGCGTGTAGACTGTGCTGGTATGACACTATCATTTGTATAATCTTTGTATTACACTCTAAAGTTAGTTACAAAAACATTCTGCAAACTAGTTATCTTAGATTCACTACCATTAACATTAATTACAGGCTTCAGATCAATTAATTGTTGTTAAAGCAAATAGGAAACTATTTGCTTTCAAGACCAAGGCAGACACAGTGATAAGAGGGAGGACCAGCAAGGGCTAGACTACAATAAATGAATGCTCATAAGGTCATAGGGCACTGAAGGGGGTGTCATTCTTTAAGCCACAAGGAAGTGGCAACAGTAAAGGCTTTATTGTGGGTAAATTAATTTCAACTGACATATTCCTTTATGTGTGAATTACATCATGGACCAATGTGAAGTTATTTGGACCAACATGTAATGTCACACTGCAGAATACTCCACCCCAATGTCTATGGTCACTCACATTAAGAGCATCTGTAGCTGGGTGAACTTCCTGGTCTGATGACGTTTCCACCAGCCGTTATGTAAAGTTCACCTGAGACGTAATCCATATTTTTTCTTAATAAAAGCTTCTTATCCTATTTGAGGGACAAAAGTAGGGATGAGCGATAATTTGGGATATATCATGTGACTATGGTTTGCTTTTACCTGTGCCAGTAAATAACGCGATAACAAGGTCAGTATATAACAGCGCCAAAAACAAACAACAAATAGTCACAGCACAACTGGATAAACTATGTTATGATAATGCACATGAGCTGTACGTCATTGAAAAGGTGTCAGACCAGGAATGCATGGACAGTGCTTACAACTGAATGTGATGATCACCTGCCAATATATAAATAACTGGAAAATACAGAGAGCTGTTCTTCAAATTAAAGCAATGCTGAAGCAGCATACAGCAGAAATCCTGGTCAATGCACTTAGGGTAGACAGCGCATTGACGCGATTGTGATTTCTTATATTAGCCTACATCAACATGTGTTTACATTGATGAACCTGAGAATAAACTTGAGACATAAACTGGAAATAAACTTGTTACAGTTAAGTTCAACAAGCGTCTGTGATGTTTTCTCCTGTTGGCAATCTGATATCATGTCACATTGTCAACTATATCACTAGCTAATATTCCCCAACTTAGTCACCCAAGACTAAGTTGAATTGAATTCAACTTTCCTCTGTCCAATCCTTCGCTCTTTAAAGTTCACCACTCTTTGTACAACCCTTGCTATTCTGGGTGACGCTGGCACCTCTAACAGACAGTTCCTTGAGTTTGTGTCACTGGGGGTCTCGACAGACCTCTCCATATCAAGGTAAATTATGGAATAAATTTCCATTTAACACATTTTCAAAAAATGCTGCACATTGTAGGTAATTCTTTTTCATTTTACATGTCAGAAAACCCTCAAAATGACTACATTTTGATTATTTCTATGACTACATGAATGTTTTGTATGTGGTTGCAGACCTTTTGGCCAGGATTTTTCTCATTTCAATCTTACCTTCCTGCTTCATTTGATCTTTAATATTTCTGGAGAGCACTCACTAGTCTGACTGAACTCTCCAGGCATCTGACACAGGCTTGAGGATTGGCTCAAGTCTAAAACAAATGATTTCTTGTGCTGGAGGAGTGGCAACACATGTTGTCTTGACCAAATATGGCTGAGGGAAAACACCACAGCCCGCTCTCTGCAGAAGGTTTCCTTAACTGGTGTGGGAGTGGGCCATGACACAACACACTGACACCTCTCCAAGACAGCTGTAAATGTACAAGCTGAGTCTTTGTGGCAGGTAAATTAGTGATCAGCAAACTACTGAAAAAACTAAAAGCACTCATCACAGCCCACACTGGAACTTACATCATCTCTACATTCTTGATGGTAAATGTACTGCACTTATATAGTGCTTTTCTACCTAGGCTGGTACTCAAAGCGCTTTACACTGCTTCTCATTCACCCATTCACACACACACAAGCACACACACATTCACACACCGATGGCAGAGCTGCTATGCAGCTTGACCTGACACACCGGGGGCAA
>JAUYWH010000014.1:19806887-19875289 GCA_034779795.1 Ctenopoma multispine | reverse complement strand
GTGGGGGGGGGGGATTACCCCCTCACACAACAAGATACAGACAGTGGTGGAAGAAATATTCAGGTCTAGGGGTGTAAGAATATATTAATACACTTGAGTATCACAATGTTATATTTAGTGATACTGTATTGATTCTCAATAACTCTTTTTTTTATCACTGTTGAATGTATTAATTCAAAATGATTTGTTTATGTATGAAGAACCGTGGCAGGCAGTGGTTTATTTTGTGTAGATGTGTGATAGATTTTTTAACTTTCATTAAAAAATGATCTGATAGAAGGGCTCATTTCAAATGATGAACATGATGAACATGGGGGTGCAAAAGTTTGAAGTAGCACAGAATGAAAATTGTATATTACTACATTGCAGTAATCACATTGCACTGATTTTGACCTTTGGGCCTCACATTTTCAGTGTACTCTGTATATAGGGATCATAAAATTGTCATGCTACTGATGTGTACTGTATTAAAATGTGAGGGAGTCATCAGAGACATAGCAATTTAATATCTGCAGGATAAATTAAAATGTTTATGGTAACACAGGTCATTCTTTTACTGATGTCGATGACGAGTTGTATATATCCCTCATGGCATTCTTAAAGAACACAAGGAAGGACAAAAATGGGTGTCTTACTGACTATTAATGTACAGTACGCTGTAACATTAGTTTTGGTGTAATAGAGAAAGCGCAAATTTGTATACACACATCTGCATGACACTTCGCTGACGTTCATCTCAGCACATTTCTGACCCAGTTTGTGTGTTGGTATGCGAGTGAAGGAGTGCTCTGCCTGGAACCGGTTGTGCTGCTTCGCTTTCTTCTGACAGTATGTCTTAATGACATTTAAGATAAGATAGTAGAACACTTTAACGATCCCCAAGGGGGAAATACGTTTGTCACAGTAACATAAGGAGAATATCAGTAACACAATAGAGCACAATACAAAAGAATAGAACTATGTGAGTAATACAGTAATAACACGTAAAAACAAAGCTAAATATGATATTAACAGAAGTGTCTAAATTAAAGTATTAATAATAAAATAGTGTACGTATTACTACAGAGCTGACATTTAATATATACAGTATGTACACTGATACACATTAATATACACATACAGTAATGTGCACATTATTCTTGAGATGGTGGACGGATCCTGTTGTACAGTCTTATGGCAGTAGGCACAGAAGACTAAAATGTTCCATCTTGCTTTTTGTTGGAATTAGTCTGTGGCTGAATGAGCTTCACATCTGCCACAGTTCATCACAGAGCGAATGAGACAGATTATCAGGTATGGTACTGAGCTTATCCACCATCCTCCTTTCTGCCACAGCCTCCAGACTCTCCAGTTCCAATCCAACTACAGACTTTTCCTTTTTAGATCAGCTTGTTCAGTCTGTTGCCCTCACAAACCTTGATGCTACCTCCCCAGCACACAACTACAAAGAACAGAGTACTTGCAACTGTAGACTGATAGAACATCTTCAGTAGCTTGTTGCACACATCAAAAGAACGCAGCTTCATGAGGAAGAGCAGTCTACTCTGCCCTTTTTTGTATAAGGCATCTGTATTATTTGACCAGTCCAGTTTGTTGTTGATGTGGACTGGATGAGTCCACAATCTCCACTTTCTCTCCCAGGACAGTGAGGGGGATTGGAATATTCTGGCTCCTCTTGAAGTCCACCACCAGTTCTTTGGTTTTATTGATATTGAGCTTTAGGCAGTTGTTGTTGCACCACTAAACAAAGCTTTCTATTAGCTGTCTGTACTCCCCATCTTTATCATTATTAATGCAGCCAATAATTGAGGAGTCGTCAGAGAACTTTTGAAGATGGTACGTTCCTGAGTTAAAGCGCAAGTCTGACGTATTGAGTGTAAACAGGAATGGGGCCAGTACAGTTCCTTGAGGTACACCAGTGCTGCTCATTACCACCTCAGATACACAGCCCTCCAAGTGAACAAACTGTGGCCGCCCAGTGAGATAGTCTGTGATCCACTCCACAGTATTGGTATGAACCTGCATTATCCTCAGCTTTGCCGCAAACAGGTGAGGCTTTATGGTGTTGAAGGCACTTAAGAAGTCAAATAACATGACTCTCACAGTGCTGCCCTGCTTTTCCAGGTGGGAATATGCCCTGTCCATTAGGAAAATAATGGCATCTTCCACTCCAATGTTTGCCTGATATGCAAACTGAAGGGGGTCCATTAAGGACAGCACCTGGGACCTCAGTCTCTCAAATGTCTTCATGACATGTGATGTAAGCTCATTAGCAAATTCAGAGTCTCCTTTTACAACAGTGTGGGATTTGTTGTGGCCAATCATGGTCTTCATCCCATTTAGTGCAGCAGGCTCACAGCAGACATTTACTAAAATTGTTTGATTTATTTTCAAACTTAGAAACTAACTTATTACTGAGATCACCTGTGTCCACCCACTGTTGCATTAGCATAAACCTGGTTCCTCTCCTCTTTAGTATTTTCACAAACCTCATCCACTCTACTTGTCTGTCAAGAGATCAGGGTGTTGCCATGTCCTAGACAAAAATACAAACACAATATTATGATCTCATTCATTGCAATGTTCTATAAAATTTGTTCTCCACCACTGTGCAAAGCAATATGTCTTGTTGGAACAATGACTGTAAGAAACCTCAACACGTTTGACATATGTAATCCAGCAGTTATTTGCCTTGGAAATCTGGAGGAGAATGTCTACAGGCCACTGAGGTGTGACAAAAGGTTTTATTTATTCTTCAGGGCGGTGCTATTCAAACCATTTTAGTTTTATTGTTGTCCTCTAATATCCAGTTTGTTTCTTGTCACTGCTTTGGTGAGACGAGTCAGGTCTGCAGAACCAGTTGAGCGTCTACTGGATAGAGAAAAGAACAGCAATACAATATTCATCCATCCATTATCTACCGCTTAATCCGAATTCGGGTCGCGGGGGTTGCTGGAGCCTATCCCAGCTGTCTTCGGGCGAGAGGCAGGGTACAGCCCGGACAGATCGCCAGTCCATCGCAGGGCAACAATACAATATTGATTTTTTTATTTTCACTATAGTGTTGAGTAAAAATACAATATAGCTTTTCCCTCAGATCCAGACTGCACTACATTTTGTAGAGTTGGTATGTCATTGTGTATTCAATCTTGACCTTCTCCTTAAAGGATCCCAGAGAAAACGCTGTAGCTAATAAAGAGACAACATGTGCTGATTAACTCCTCCAGACTGATCCCCTCATAGGTAGCAAAGTAATTGTATTGTGCGACCCTGCTGTTGCTGCTGGATGAATAGAACAATAAATAAATCAGTAGGTAGACCAGTCGTCAACCCACACTCTGTACTGTCCCTAAATGCCTCACACTCTGTACTGTCAGTGAACTACTCTGGAGACAGTGTTGCACAAAGTCAAGTGATAGGTTGTCTTACAACAAAAACATACAACAGATTGTAACCCCCTGAAAATTATATGTTAGGACAACTACATTATGTGCTGTTAAAGCCTGAACCTGTTAGGAAGGACGAGCAGTGAAGTGACGTTCCTGTGATTGCCGCATATATAAGTCTCACTAATGCTGTGAAGCTGCAGTTAATCAGCAAAGTTACAAAAGAGTGGCTACATGTATTAAGCTTAATCTCTGACCTCAGCTACTTTTAGATCAGCCTATCTGCTTTTCCTGCTGGCATCAAAAACTCTTATAAAAGACAGTTCCAAGAGTAAAGTTCTAAAACGTGATCATCCTTTAGTTAATAGGATTGTCAGATGTGGTAAAAAGCTATTCTTAGGTTAAAACCTGATATAATCTATAGAGGCTGTTTTTGTTTTTTTGCATGATTTGACCGATTGATTTGATTTTGAATTTTTTTGAAATTTGAAATCAATTGTAAGAGAGGTGGTGCATATGCAGGTTTTCAGCATACACCCAGCTCTGTGCAGGGGGATTTACTGCCTACAAATAAACATAGATACAGCCTTCATGATCAGTCTTGCATAGAGGTACTGCACTCTCATGTATGTCCTCATCCATAAACCTATTAGAATATGAGTCTGGAGAGTTATGTGTTAATGCCTCTGAGATTTTCTTGTAATATTTTGTGCAGCTCCTGTTCAAGTATGATCTGGTAAAGTATGACATGGAGAAAGACGAACCAGTCAAAGATCAGCGTGGCTTCTGTCAGCGAGTGAATAGGGGTGAGTTCACCTCCTGTACAGTTCAATCAATTGACATTCTTTTTATGAATTGTGAAAGATTTCAGAAGTATTTGAAATCTGACACTTTCAGTCCTGTTTTTCTTTTCAGGTGAGACAGGGCTGCTACTGTCCAAGGTGAGTGCTACCAGCCCTTTCTTCGGCTATGCTGGAAGCAAGCAGCTGACTGAGAAAAAGCTGATGAGAAACGTGTTCGTGAAGGGAGACGCTTACTTTAACACAGGCGATCTCATGGCTGAGGATCAGGAGGGCTTCATCTCCTTCAAAGACAGACTGGGAGACACCTTCAGGTACAGTTAGATAAGACTTTTGACATATCTTTACTAAAGGCATCAGCCATGAACCAGGACTTTTAAAGCGTCCATCCCTGCTTATGTCACCAGAACACACATTTATAATCGGACGTTTTCAGCAAGGAGTGTGTAACACACGGCAGGATATATACAGTATATAGTATTAATAAAGCTCCCATGAGAATTTGGGTACCACTGATGTTTTCTTAATATATTATCTTACATCTTCTTAGTCTCAAAACATATCAGCCTCCACTCCTCTGTGTACTCCTTTTAGTACAGTCCGGTAACAACTGGACTGTGAGGAGTGATTGTGAAACCTGAAAGACTGAACTACAGAGATTGCGTTCTGTTAATAAAAGGATGTTGCACACTGTGGCCACTAGGTGGGTTACAGGACCACAAAAGACACAGGGCCAAAACTCCAGGCATGTGTGTTCAGTTCAGTCAAGACACTGTGGAAATGAATCATGAAAGGATGCAGAAGTTCAGCGTTAGCGTCAGACATTATGGATTTAATTGTAATATTCTTGAATCTGCTGACACCCGTAACATGTGATGTTCCCAAATCTACCAGAGCTGGAAAATAAAGGATTAACATCATTAAAAAAATACAAAACTGTGTTCTGAATATTATACGTTTGTTTGATCTGCACTATGAATTACTTTGAGTCAATGGTTTTCTGTGATTTCAGGTGGAAGGGGGAAAATGTAGCAACGACAGAAGTAACAGAGACTCTGGGGCTGGTGGATTTTATCCAAGAGGTCAATGTGTATGGAGTGGAAATACCCAGTATGTATAAAAGGTGTTTGTGTTCATTTGCTTCTGATAAGAAAGTTACAAAGGCTCTGAAATCCTACAGTGTTTCCAGAATATCCCTCCTGTTATTTGCAGTTAAACTCGTGTTGTTTCTAGTTCTGCAACTCTGTAATAGTTCTCTATTCAAGACCTAGACCAAGACCAAGATCATCAGTGTAGTGAGGCGTTCAGTGGACAGTACAGAGTCTATGTTTCAAAAGCCTCAACCCCACATAAATGTCAAACAAAGCAAAAATGAAGGTTTGGAGAATTGCTGCACTCCTAGTGATGACAGAGGTTACACTGGAACATGTTGTCCACAGGGCATGAGGGCAGAGCAGGAATGGCTGCCATGATCATAAGACCAGGTCTCACGTTTGATGGGAAGAAACTGTTTGAGCACATGATGAGGGACCTGCCAGCGTACGCTCGTCCACTATTCATAAGGATTCAGGTAAAGATGACCTACTGGATCTTGATTTTGTTCTGATGGGTGTTGCATTAAATGAAAATAGTGTAGTGTAGCAATAAATCTGAACGTGATGGTTCAGTGGTTAAACTGTGTACATTGCGTGTGCTGATGTCTTTGTTCTCAGAGGATGGTCAGTACCAGAACTGCAAGTGAGCGAGTGTAATGAAAGTTATCTCTATATGTTGCTCTGTATCTGCTGGATGTGTATATAGACTTCCTCTCCTGTTAGTTAGCAGACATTCTCTCCAAAACATGGGCATCATGATCGATGTCGCTGTTTGTTTCCACTCAGGAGGTGATGGAGATGACGAGCACCTTCAAGCAGCAGAAGTTCCAGCTGGTGCAGAGTGGCTTCAACCCCTCGACGATCTTCGACCCTCTGTATATACTGGACTACCAGCAGAAGAGCTACATTCCTCTAACAGACAGCATTTACCAGAGCGTCCTCGCTGGAGAACGCAAGCTGTAGAAGTCACAGAGAGATGCTACCGAGAACCGTTTGGCTAAAATCAGGTGGAATGATTCATGAGGTCTGAATAAAAAGACACTGATTAGTTAATAAGATCATGAAGAGCTGACCATGTACACATGACACTAATGTCCCTATAATGTTTGTTAAGCAAAAAAAGACGTAAAAGGTTTGTAAGCCAGCAAACCTGAAGAGAACAGTGAACTGGAAGTGAGAGTAAACTGTCATTAAAAATGTCTCCTTAAAGACTTTTTAAAGGTGCAGTATGTCAGATTTAGAGGCACCTTTTAGCACAAGTGGAATATTTTAAGTCTTCATTAGCGTGTAATCACCTAAATATTAGAATTTTCACAGGGAGCAGCCATGTTGTACCACCATGTTTCTACAGGAGCTCAGAAGGGACAAACCAAACACTTGAGAATTAGTTGGGTTTCTTGTCCTGTCTCTGAAACCGAAAACTAGCACAGTACCTCATAGATTGAGCGTCCAGTACATCTAAATCTCTCTAAGTCTTACGCACTGCACCTGCAGGTGTGAACGAGTTGTTCACTCCCTCTTATTTAGTCAGTTTTGAGGGACTAAACAGTCTGTGCGGGTAATCTATGAAGGTAACTTAATATATTACACTCTTTTAAATTGTCCATTAGTTTTTCCTTCAAAATGTTTAAAAGTGCCTTAATTACATCAGCACTAAATGATAGAATGACAGACTAAATTAAGGAATAGTCTGTTTCACAGTGTATGAAAAGAAAACTTTCACAGATGCAGCTTTGCTAACGTGGATCAAATGGCTTCAAATGTCTTTTATTTTTTATTAACTCAGGCAGATATTTTATTTTCACTCAGAGCATCCAGTCACATTTAAATACATGACATGGAAAACATCCACAAAACTCCGAGGAGTCACACCACAAACTGTATGTTTGCTGAAGTCATAGTATTTAAATTAATTTGAAACAAAAGTCACCATGTGTAGACTGAGGGATATTCACCACATCATTGTTTATGATCATTTATATGTTGTAATGCTGTGAAACCTCTGATTCACTCATTTATATATTTATTATTTTTTAATTTGACTTTATTTTTTATCTTTTTTAAATGTGTGCTGCTAAATTCCCCAGGTGTTTTTACCATTGGGTAAAATGTCCATTAACACTAAAGGTTTCGATGGCTCCTTCACAGACGATGCAGAATCAGGGGAGAACTGGGATTTGAAGATCAGCTATGAGCTTTGAGTGTTTGCAGTGTCCTGCTCCATGATTTCTGTGAGATATCAGCAGCTTATTTCAGGATATAGTATCCCACCTCTGTGACTGAGTCACTTAAAAGTGACTGAGATGTGCGCAGATGTTGTTATTTACTGTTTACTCTTTTTGTGGCACAGAAAATATTCTGAAGGTTCAGTTCACTTTTTCATGTCTGGTGATCAGGATATGTGATTAGTAAGTGAAAGGGGGATTGAGGGTTACTACTTTTAGCAATCTTTCCTTACTCGCAGTAATAACTTCACATGGTCAAGTCAGTTAATCAGAAATCACTGAAGGAGTCTAACCGGTGCAGAAACATGAGCAGTCAGCTGGAGACAAACCAACAGATTAAAAATTCCTGTGTGGACGACTAAACAAAAGTGACCACCAGTGTTTACAAGCCCACTACCTGCTTCAACTTGGGCCCAGTTCACCTACTGCAGTTCAGTCAGATGATTGTGTTATGTGAACAGCAGCAGCAGTAAAGGTTTACACCAGCACTGTTTCTCTGATGGATTGTTACACACTGTGCTCATGTTTGTGATGCATCTCACTGTGTTCACAGTTAGCGAATATGACGCTAGTAGTAATGTTAGCCAGAAGTCCACACGTAAGTTACAGTTAAGCTGAATGATCCTTTAAAGAACTTACTATGCTATATGTAGTTTTGGTGAGGAACACTTTTGTGTTTAAATCTGACAAACCCCACTGTGCATGCTGTGAACATTACTACCTTCATGTGTCAGCACAGGACACAACCACCAGACAACAACGTGTGTGTCTCAATGTGCTGACATCAGAGCGCAGGTTCACACAGAACTACTTGAGTGTCATGTCGTGGCATGAAACTCACTGAAAATGCTGGTAAAAATACAGCTCTGCTGCATGTTTGCTGTTTATCTGTGAAAAGCTTGTTTTCTTGTAAACTGTTGTACACACAGTAACTCAGGTGCCTTCAGGAGCCAACTTACTGCAGATACGTTCCCATGGTTCCTTTATAGCAAGAATTTTACAGCTAGTGTTAGAGTAGTTGCTGAAACAAACCACAGATGAATGGAGTTGTACGGTGTTTAATTCTCACCCCACGCTGCCTGAACCCCTAACCCCTCTCACACATCAGCAGTTACATAACTTCTAACTAGCTCGACTGGCTCACTGTGTGTTATATTGTAGCTGTTACTCTGGTGACCTCAATGATGCATATTAAGTTACATTATTCTCAAATGATCACTAAACCATGTCCTTTGTCTTTCATTAATCTGGAAGCTGATTTTTACATTTGAATTTAAAATACAGCTGTTGTCATATTATTTAACACTTAATAAAGCCAAGATTTCAGAGAGACTCTAATTAATCATAACCATCAAAACCAACATGAAAAAGGATCCTAACAGGATTCAGTGTCATCCTCTAAAACATGTTTTCAATCAAATGTTTTCTGATTCCTCTTAATCCAGACAATCTGCAAACTAACACATTGAATTCGCCTTAAATGCTGCACACTGCAGCTGTCTTTATTCTGTAACTGCAAATGCAGTTCTTCCTTTGTTTTGGGAGTCAGTTGTATTTCCGTCGTACATATGTAAATGTGTACACACGGATTTTAAAGCCGTTAATTAAAGGAGACATCACACGATAATAGTGTTAAAAAAATAAGAACAGAACATAGAGCAAATCTGACCATATAATACAGTTCATCTCTTTCTTCTATTAAATTAATCAGATAAAATATTATTTATTTATTGTAAAAAATGATGATAGTCTGTGGGTGGGGCTGAAAGTGCCTTCAGTAACTGGAGTCATGGTTTTTACAGCATTAACTTACAGCAGCCCTGCACATTAACTTAGAAATATTTTAGCTCATTCCTCGTTTTAGAACAGGTTCAGCTCGGGGATGTGCATCAACTATCATGCTTCAGGTTTTTCCACAGCATTAAATGAGATTAACATTCTATCTTCTCTTGCTGCATGATCTACTTTCAGTTGAGGTTCAGTTTACAGATGGATACCTCAACATTTTCCTGTAGACCGTCTTGGTCCAGAGGCAGAAAAGCAGGCCCAAACCACCGTGTTTCACAGATGGGACCAGGATCAGGTTTTTGTGCTGGAATTTTTTGAGCTTGCTCATTATCAAACACTTATCAGACACTTTCTGTACAAGCCAGTAGGTTCTACTTTGGTCCCAAATGGTCTTCTATTCTTCTGGTTTATCCACATTGAAGTGTTGATGTTCTTTTTGGACAGTAGTGGCTTCCTCCTTGTAGCTCTGCCGTGAACATCATTGCTGTTCAATGTTCTCCTGATGGTCGACTCATGAAACATTGATATTATAGCCACTGTAAGTTTCCTAGACATTACTCTTCTTTGTGTCCTCCTGGACTAATACACTCCTGCTTTTTGTGGGATCTTTGGGCAGGCCTGGGGAGGGTAACCGTGGCTTTTGTGCACGACCTGTTTGGCAGTTGACTGGTAGAGTCCAAACTCTTTGTTAATTCTTCTGTAACCTTTTCCAGTTCAGTGAACATCAACAACTCTTCTCCTTCTCCTTTGTTTAAGCTGCGACTCACTTCTACAAACCTGTATTGTCAAGATCAGACTTTGATAGCAAAGATTCTTAAAATGAGACAGGTCCTCAAACCTGACTGTCAGCTAACTGACTGAAACACTGACTCTAATTTTCTCTTCAAATAAATTGATAATCTTAGAAGTTCACATACCACACACATTTTCAACATTACATTAATTACTAATTAGAATTTTATGTCTAATCAGTTCCCCTCTATCTGGTTTTAGGACTTCTGTGTAGTAATCATATTTACGCATAAACAGAAGTTGAAACATAGGTGTTTTTTGGCTGCACTCAGACCCCACGTCTGAACAAACCCGTTTCTTATCTCAAGCCCTAATCTAAGCTCTCTGTTGTGTGTTCCCTAACAGGGGGAAAACACTAACACGGATTAATGTGATGTTTGTGATACCTCCAGTGTTCACTCTCATATATCTGACATGACCAAGCCGAGCCAGATACAAAAACACTTTTAACCTTCACTGGTACTTAACAGATCTAACACGTGAAGTGTGACTCCTTCAGTCTTATTACACGTAAATGTGAAGCAGTAAGAAACCTGCTAATATAACATGTTGATGAGAAATAAATCCAGCTTGTTGCATCTTCTCAGGACAATGTGTGGAGTGTCACAGTCAAATGATTACTCCGCCCACTGAGGAGGATTGTAATGTCCTTTTTTATGATTAGAATCTCTTTCAATTTTTCTTTCAGTTGATTTTCTGTGTTGACTTTCTTTTCGCAGATTATTTTATTGATTCAGAACTGAACACATATTGTACCAATACTTCCTGGAAAGGTGACATTTCCTACTTTATACTGCACAGAGACACACTGTTGTAGTAGTAGTAGTAGTAGTAGGAGGGGGATTCAGGTTTAATGAAGCATTTCTTTCCTGGACACTGTTGTAATGTAATTTTGTTCTGTCCTCATCTTTACAGCAGATGAACTACAGAGCCATGCTGCTACAAGAAACAAATGATGCTCTGTCCACTAATTCAGCTTTGTTGGTTTCTTCTGAAGGATGTTCATGTGTTCTGACTTTAGTAGCTTCCTGTGCTGGTATCAGTAAAGGTAGTGTTGCATCCACACAGGAATGATGTTCATGCAGAACAAAAAGAACAGTTTGCTTGTGGATGAGCCAGTAAGTTATTGGTAGGAGGTTGAGTGGAGGGATGGTACCAAAGAAGAAATACAGCAAGAAATATCTACTGCACGCGGTACATTTTCTTGATTAGCACACCATCTCCTTTGTGGAGCCTGGGGGGCGATTAGGAAAGGATGGAAACAAAATCTGTTGCTATTTAAAGAAATCTTTACTTTCCAAATTGAATTTGCTCTCTAATTGCTGAAATGTGGGAAAAATATTTTCAAAAAATCTTATATACAACAAGCTTTATGGTCCCACTGCTGAAATGATATGTTCGGAATTGATGGAGGAAGTGTGTGATTATTTATCAATGGACTGAAAACTGACATGAACTCCCGTCCATAATACCTTCTTATCTGGACCAGATTTTAAACAAATGAGAGACTACTGGGTTCTCAGGTTTTAGTTTTGGAATAAGAAGAGGTCAATAAAGTATTGCTTTTAGAGAGGAATGATAACAGCTTTCAATCTCCCAACACCCAAAACAACACTGAGTGAATATTACTGGATTAGCATGGTAACTTTTTAGTTCACTTGTAATGGAATATTTATAACCTGTGGTATTGGTAATTCTACTTAAGTTAATGATCTCACCTGATGTCTTCACAGTAGGTTTTGTTTGTCTACTTTCCTCATGTATGTTTTAGAAGAGTAGAGTGCGTACAGAATGAGCTTTATATGAAAATGAAAATGAATCTGACATACGTGTAGTGTGATGTACCTGAACCAACACTCACATATTGTCTGGGTTTCTTTCAGTAGCCTGGAGAGTCTCTCCCTGGTTGTTCCCCTGGGTATAATCCATTAACTGGGAGTTTGTGTGAACTAAGTTCAAACTCTCTTGGGTTTGAAATAGTTCAGAAAATAAGGGCTGGTATGTGATTACAACCGCATTCAAATGTTTGAATATAGCAAAAGGACATTACTACCTTTAACCTTCGATGTAGAAATGTCACCTTGTTAAAACTGACATCTCACAGATTGTAGCAAGACTGAAGGAGCCATTACAGGAACTGAATCAGTTAAATCCAAAAGCACCAAAAGTGACCACATCATCAGAAGATCAATAAATCACATTTTGTTCGCTGAGAGAGTCAAAAGCAATTTTAACACAGAGACCAGCCTCACAAAAGAAGATGATGATAGAAATATGTGGTATTATTGTTTGTTGTATTATATATTTAATGTAGAATGGAGCATTTTAATGGTGTCTTGACATTATATGGACAGATATTGGGATTCATAATGTTACTGACCATCACAGTTCCATTATTTCTCCTGCACATTGTCTCTGCATTCTTCAGCTCTATCATCACCTCCACCTTTGTCTTCCTTTATAAACACTGCTATGTGCCATTCTTTGTTCTCAGCTTACCTCGCCTCCATGAATAATCCAGTAATGTTAAGATGCTCAGCTTCATTTCGCTGTTCTTTTGTTTCACACAGCATCAACAAGCTTCCACCCCTTAGAGACTTAACCATTTCCACCTCTCCTATCATTTCTCCAGACAATGCTATCACACTATTTTGATCTCCTCCATCAAAACTGTCCTACAAACAATCCTGCTGCCTTTGTTTGTCTAGAAATGTCCACCACAAAATTACTATTTTCTCTATGGTGTTTTACACTGTGAAACGAGACAGTCATTGATGGCTAAAAGGGACACAAAACCATTTAGCTTTATTAAAGCACAATTGTATTTCATGTTTTTTAAAATAGTTAAATGTTCATGTCATTATTTCATTAAATCGTAATTGTGGTATAATTATTCATTAAATAGAATGACAATTGTAGGCTAATTGGGCCTGTAAGGAATCAGCCAATTTTTACATCACCATACTTGTAAACGTTCTATCAATAAACTTGACAAATTAGCCTAAATCAGTGTTTCTCAATTAGTGGGGCGCGCCCCTTATGGGGGGTGGTCAAGGAGGGCTAATCAACAGGCTGCCTGTTTAACCCAGCAGAAGTAGACCGACCCCACACACACACACGGGTCTCCCAGTGTGCAGAGTGAGAGCGCTGATGAGTTTATGACAGTCAAAAGAAAAACGGCAGAGACGCAAGTAGAGAATGTGACGAAGCCTACTTAGAGCTTGGATTTAGCGTGAATACGGTCAGAAATGAGGAAAATAGCAGGACTATTGTTAAAATGTTAATGTTAAACACTATATTAGAAAAAGAATAAGATGTTGAAGTGGACAACTAATATTTACAGTTAATAAAACGTTTTGAATAAGTTAATAAACTGAACTTTGAAATAGTTTTAAATTGGTGCATCTTATTTTCTTAATTTGATTAGATAATCAGATTCGTGGTGCCAGAAACCACACTCAGTGGTTTGTAGAGATAAATAATTAAATATTCTCTTGTTCTATATCAGATTTCAATCCAGGGGGGGCGTGAATTTTTTTCCCCCAAACGGGGGGCACAACAGAAAATAATTGAGAACCACTGGCCTAAATCAATACACTCCTTCCTTCCTTCCTTCCTTCCTTCCTTCCTTCCTTCCTTCCTTCCTTCCTTCCTTCCTTCCTTCCTTCCTTCTCTCTTCATCACAGGTCTTGTAAAACCATGTGTTGGTATAAGAATAAGTAGACCTATACAGAACAACATGAGGTATAGACAAATTAGAATAGAATAGAATAAACCTTTATTATCCCACGAATGAGAAACTCGAGTGTTATAGAGCTCTTATAGCAAAAGGAATATAAAAGTAAGTCAGTTGTCTATATAAACAACTTTTATAGGTAACCAATTTTTATAGGTTAGCAGGTCATAAACAATGACGGGTAAATACAGTATAAAATATGTGGATGTGATGGATGTAAAGCTCTCAGTCTGTTACAGTTTGTACAGTTCTGCATGGCAGCATTGTAACATGTCCTTCTGACACATGAATGCTGCAGTTGCCCTGCACTTACGCGCAGCAGATGATGCATTACAGTTTAATTGTCAGTAGGGGGTGCTCAGCATACAGTGTGCTGCACTGTGGCTCTGGATGTGGCATCTAATCACCCTGTAGTGACACTGTGCCGTACATTTCACTGCAGTTTAATGTTCACTGAATGACCAATAAGCAGATAACATAAGGAGTAAACTATATATGCAGCTGTTTCACTACAGTCATGGCTGCTGTTTGTCCATCCAGCAATAAAATCCTTTGATTTTCCATCGGTGTGGACTGTGGATTTAGTCTCCCATGACATTGAAACAAATTAAAACAACCAATAATCCTTTAAATAGCACAGTGGATACAACAGACCATTGTTTCTATAGGATGAAATCATTGACATCGAACAACCTCGATACTTCAATAATGTTTTATAACACTTTTACTTTACTTATTTATTACTACTGCATATAAGTTGGATTTAAATTTAGAATTTCTAGGAGACCAACTTAATAATTGAATGTACTAACTAGCAGCCCAGTGCTGTCAGCAGATACTGTATATCAACAGATATGGTGGCTTAACTGAACCCTATACTGATGTATTTCCAGTTAGTTAGCAAGAACAATATCATAATATCACACAGATTACATGGAGTCTTTAATTTTCAGTACTGCACCTCTCATGTCCTGCATTGATCCTTCAACCTTCCACAACAGCTTTGGCATGTAAAATCAACCTCCCACATGAGAACCAATGGAAGATATTATGAAACAAAGCTACTATTGATCCTCTATATTGCAGGTAAGTACTGTTATTAAATTATTAATATTTTAAAAAATGAGTAATTACTAGAAACAGAAATGCATTGTTACCCATTGCAGTTTAGAGCCAGTGAGATCAGCAGAGGGCTAAGTGTATGTCACAGTAATTGTCTCCTGCTGAAGAGAGCAGCATTAACTGGATTAGCAGTCCTCCTGGCTAATGAGCAGGAGAAACTATCCTGGGGGGGTCTGACCTTCAACACTGCTGTGAAAAGATATAGCAGAAGCTGTCACAGTGCCATTATCAGCATGGCACCCTGCTTCAGTACAGGCAGCCAGCCAGACCAGGAAACTTCAGCCCTGAAGGAGGGTGTTGTGGAGCAGAATGAACTCGATTTCTGCTTTCGTGTGGCTTCTGTGAACTATTAAAATGTTTCCCCAGCAGTCCAGCTCCTCACATCTCTCAAGTGTCACCCTGCTGTGCTTCGGCATGGTGATGGTTGGTATTGTCTATCCTACATCCTGACATCATAAGTGTTTAAATTGTTATTTGTGTCACCCTTGGGTTGTTATGCATTGAGGAAACGTGTGTGCTACATTAAGTGTTTGATAAAGAAGCATGTTTTATCTGAGGATTTAAATATACCTGTTTGACTGAACATGTTTCTTATATAGTGTATAAGATCAACAGATTTGGTTCATAACACACAGCATATTTGGGATGATGATCAATTTGCTGTATCTGTGGAGAACTATGAACTGTTACCAAACATACAATTATACAGAAATAATTATGTGTCCATTTGTGTCCATGGATGCAGTCATTTACCAGTTTATAAGAACTGCTGGGTGGATTTTGTTTGTAAGTTACTGCAGAGTAGACTATAGCTCAATTCCTATGCTTACCTAGTTCAGCACAACGTTACAGCTGCTGGTTTTAGTGTTGATCAGTGTATGTCTGGTCAAAGTATGTGTGTGTCTAACTATATCAATACATTTCTTCTTATGGGGCCTGCTTTACCTGAGTGATTGTCTGATGATATTGCCTTGCACAATAGTAAAACACTTACTGAACCATCTTACATGAGTTTAGGTTAGGTAACTGTGGTCAGACAGCCCTAGAGGGGGGCTACACTAGAGAATTAGGTCATGTTCTGTTGAAAAACCAATAATGATCACACAGACACAGATGGCCTGACGATAGATCCACTTTGTACAGATTTCCTGCCCTAATCTTGCAGTACTGATTCCTTGAATTTGAGATGTGTCTGCTACTTAAACTCTGGGAAGCACAGATGTGGGTCCGAGTCTGAGGTTCAGTTAAAAGGTGATTTCTGAGGCTGGTAACTAATGAACTTACGTTCTGCAGCAGAGGGAACTCTTTGTCCTTCTTTCAAAGTTCTTGGAATTTTTCACATTGACTTGCTGCACTGTTGTTTGTCTTAGTTGAATGGTTCTTGCTGTTGGAACTCATTTAGAAAATCAGACTTAGAGAATGGTGACCAGCTCATAGAAGCTATGATCAAAGTGAACAGTGGCAACTCTGAGGACACTAAAATATGAAACACAAACACATTTTTACTGTGTCTTTTGCTGTAAAGATGTCTTGTTTCGTATGTCCATACTTTACTGGTGCTATTAAAAAAAGTTTTTCTTGTTTGACATGTTTTTGTTTTACTGGGATCACATTTTATTCTGTGTTTATTGAATCAATATTGACAGATATATGAGTCATTGCTCCATTTCCTTCTTGTTCCCTTTTCAATTAACAATATTCATTCTTCAGAGAAAGCCAGTGGTTAAATCTGCATTTCACTAGCTGTCATTACTGTGACACTAATCCGACTGTCAGATGTTTGTGTGAATAACCGCAGCATTTTTCTTTCTCATTTGGAAACACTTGGTTTTCCACTCTACTTGTTCTTCGTCAGTGGTGTATGGTATATGACATCATAACTTATATGTTGACACAACAGTAGTGAACCACAGATATTTACTGGGCATGACTGCTTGCTTGAACAGTGTAGCCTACAGTGTTTAAAGAGCAACAATCATTGTCTGCAATGTAAAGATCAAAGATGACGAAAAACAGGACTCAGCTCATCGCGTTATTTTGGCCAAAGCAACAACTTAACCTTATACAAACCTGCAGCTCTGAACTCGTTCAGCCTGAACATTAGTTCTTGGTCCAGAAAAAGCTATTATGGTTTTCCAGGTATAATGACAGATGTGTCTTTAGCTACGTTGTACTTTGTTCCATAAGCATCAAGTCACTAAGCTATCTATGGTCTGATTTCATTTGCCAAAACAGTCAAACCAGATTACAGTGATTCAGTTAGTGTGGAAAGAGTGGCACAAGCACGTCTCACAAGGTTTTCTTATAAGGTCAGTGGAATCAGTAGGTAAGTTCAGGGGAAGCAATGGTCCTGAGGGTCCTCAGGGTCCTGAGGGTCCTGAGGGTTCTTTTAAGCAACCTGTTTGCAGACTCAGTACTGACAAGTATCATTTCAAAGGTGATGAATGGATTTGTGGTTGGATGGTATGGAGCTGGTTTGTGCATGGGGGTATGTCATGTTATCAATGAAAGACCCAAACCCAAGTTGTTGACACAACATTAGAAGAACACTGGTCTGAAAATATCAAAGTGATATTGGAGCAACATTTCCCTGCACACAGCATACAGTATATGGATCCACTCCAAAGATTTTGCGCATCCAAGTGAAGTGTGTTTCCGAGTGCTGGGAAAAAGGGCCCAAACTCAAGTAACCATTTCAAGTACAACCTTTACTAATTTTACAAAAGTTACAAATAGAAAACAGTGTACTTTAAACAATGTTGAATTTAAAGCTTTTCATAATCTAATTTTCAAATACCTCAGTAAAGGTGCGACTAATTTAACACCTTTTATATAGTGACAGGAGGTTCATTCATAAGTGAAACACCAGCATTTTTAAAGTTTGTTTTACTGTTGACGTTACTAGTAAATGACTTGATGGTCACCTGTGTGTTGTTGTTTCACTTGATTTACATGTGTATCGCTGTGACCACCTGAGACAATGACTGTGAAACCACTTGGGTAGTGAGAAAGAAAGTAAGTGGGTGATAGATACAGCCAGCTCTTCAGGACGGTACTCAGGAGTCCATCTGCACCTGAAAGACAAGGTCCACACTTTTGAAGACAGAAATGTTCATATTGTGGACAGGAAAGTCAAACGAAGTGTGAGGGAAAAAAAGGTTTGTTGCAACCTCAGGCAGGATCTACAGCTGGGTAAGGATTTGCCTCCCTGCTGAGCCCCCAATTCCAACCTGTCCCACCACAGTTGCCCATTTCCTAAAAACGTAACTGGACAGTAAAATGACAAATATGTCTACAAGTTGAAAAAAACCTATGCAAAAACATTTTTTTAAAACTTAGCTGTTATACAGTGATGAACATGCATAGCGTCACCACCGTGCCCCCGGCCAAAAGCTCATGCCACACCTTTATCACCTCATGTAACCTCATGTAAATGCTTCTATCTGCCGCTGATTGTAAACACTACTAGTATTTTTAACATTGTGCTCTCCCACAGTTGTGCGTTCTACATAAATCATCTCCACTGCATGTAAGATACAACATTACCACTTATTAGGCCTATTTCCATTTCAGGTCTGATCGTTGATCTGTGTTTTGTAAATTTGCACATTGCAAGAAATAAAACATACAAATGAACTTATCTTGTATTCATGCTGGTTTGTTGTGCTCGTTTTTTTCATCTTTTTTCATCAATATCTCTAGATGTACAGTACTACCACAAAAAGCATGAACACTATGAAATGTATAGCTGCCTCTGACATTTTTATAGGGGTTAGACTACTTTCAGTGCAGTGTAACACTGTCAAATGACATTATGCTGGGGCCTCGGGCACAGGTGTGGGGAATAAATCAAATTCTGTTTTGGGCCTGAAAATGCTTGGCAACAACAGACCCACAAACTAAAATCTGTCCGTAAAAATCTGTATACCTGTAGAACCCCACAGTATGGCAGCAACCGACCTAACCGACTTTACCGACTTGTCACAGGCCGCCTGTGTGTGAAGCCAAACAGGAAGCAGACAGACAGACAGACAGAGATGTACTAGTAGGTATGTTGGTGCAGTTTCATCCTCCTCCCCTCTTCCTCCCATAGGAGCCTGATAACGTCACGCCTACTGTTTAGGTATTCCTACGTTTTCTCGCGACATTTGCTTCCACCCGAAAAAAGAGAAGAGGCGCGATCGATGAGATCTCGCGATGTCCCGCACAGCGGGAGCCCACCCTTCGGTGTTGCCAACTGCAGTGTGTATAATAGCAGAGAGGGAAGCTGTGGGAGTCGAGGAGCAGTCGCTGCAAGGTCGACAACAGCATCCTGCTCTGAACAGAAACACCAGAGCTGGATGGACTTTAGACCAGAGGCTGTGAGCCGAGCGAACAAACGAAAGTAACCGGGGGGAATAGGTGGTTTACTGGCGCAGAAGAGGAAGGAGGAGAGTAGCTGAAAGTTTCCAGGCTGTAGCCTCATGTTCCGAGTTAGCTAACGAGCTATTCTTCAGCAGAACCGCTCTCCGCACGTCAGCCCTGCGCCTTTTCTGGCAGGCTGAACAGCGTGTTCTTCTCTGTGAATAGGAAGCCACTTGTGCGTCTGTCACGGGGTCGACTCCCCGGGCTCCCACACTTCCTCCAGTTAGTTTTGCGGGCCATTGCGTGGCTTTTCCTGCCCCGTTTCCACGTTAATTGGTGCTATTTGTGCCATGTCAGCGCCATCCTCCGCGATTCCCGCCCCGGCAGAGAACGCCGCGACAGAAAATGATTTTCTATCCCCCGATGCCGGGCAGAGGCCGCCCGGTCCGACGCCCAGTCAAAGCCGGTTCCAGGTGGACCTTGTGTCTGAGACCGCGGGCATCATAGAAGACAAGTCCCCAAACTCCGACGCTTCCACCACGATCCCATCCAGCGACACGATCAACCCCGCCGCCCCTCCAGGCTGCCCGGGCGGTAATTCAGGGGTCGTCGTAGAGGAAGTCAGAGACCGGTTTCGGGTGGTGAACTTCGCGGATCCGAGCGGATCAGGGAGCGGGGCCTCTCCGGAGGCAGTGCCGAACGAGGGGCTACAGAACGGGGATACGGTGATGAGCGAGACCAGCTTGCATTCATCCACAGGGGGCCAGCATCACTATCACTACGACACCCACACCAACACTTACTACCTGAGGACTTTTGGGCACAACACCATCGATGCCGTGCCCAACATCGACTTCTACCGGCAGACAGCTGCGCCGCTGGGGGAGAAACTCATCAGACCCACCCTGTCGGAGTTGCACGACGAGCTCGATAAGGTAAACCACACACAGCTGCCAGGACACAGACTGACACAGGCAGGGAGGGAGGGGGGGGGACTGGATACACATCAGCATTAAGTTGCAGACTCTCTTCATTCCTGGTCATGTGTGGTGCTTAGATCTGCTCCCGGTGAGAACAGCGTGCGCTTTCTCCTCACTGATCCTTCGAGGTCACAGCGAGCCTGCACGACTGCTGCGTTTGTTGTGGCACTGACAGACTGGAGTCCTCACACACAGCACAGATGACTGGAGCTCTGCTCCAGCAATCCGCTGTCATTCACTTTACATTGTGAGCTATAGAGGTGCTAAAGGATCACAAGAGCTTCAGTCAGTTGTTTGTTCAGGTGTCTGTCTTGTATGCGCCACTCTCACTGAAAGCCATTTTTACGAGTGTGTGGTTCTTAAGATGTTGTCCTGCTCTTGAAGCTCCATGTAATTGACTCTCACTCTTTTTGGACATTGTGTTGACACCTGGAACACATGATTCTGTGTGACACTACACTACTTGCTCGTTTTACCCGCAGACAGTGTTTGAGTTCAGGTTCAACCATTTGTATATGAACCAGTTTGTGTGCTTGCTGAAACTGGAAGGGAACAAACCTGTTAGTATACATGTAAATGTATGGAGAACATCAATCACAGAGTGAGAGTGACTACTCACTCTCTCCACAAAACAGATGACTGGTTTGAAATTAGCCAGAAGTATGTGGACACTCTGGTTTTTGTACGTCTGGCTCGACAGCAGGACTAAATACACATCTTGGTTAGGTCACAAAAGCACCTGTACACCTATGATTTTTGTGATATGGGGGCAACTTTTGTCTAGTTTGTCGAGCCACAAGGCCACATGTCAAAGTGTTTTTGGACAAGACCCTGAAGCTGCCAGCTTGAATGTATCAGCTGTCTAGTTTCAACATGAGATCAATAAAGTATTTCCAAAATTTAAAAAACCCCTCTGCTGTCAGTTGGTTATTGACTTGAACTGACTTGGGCAGTGAGCTTTAACATGTCCCATCAAGTGTTCCCTCTAGGCAAACTCAACAGCAGTGGACTTGACTGAGTAGTTTGCCCTCTGTGGATGTTATTTTCAGTGAAATCAGCTGCTCGTGTCATTGCGGCATGTGACTGATGGCTGCTCTGAAGAAAGATGAGTTTGGCTGAAGTAACCAGAAGTGCACAGTGTGCTTTCTCCTGCAGCACACTGAACTAGAGAGAGTTTATCTGACCCTGAGATGTCTTTAATTTTCAAGGTTACATTCTGATAAACTTCAAAGTAGCTGCTGGCAGCAGTAGTCTGACTAATATGTCATAGTCGCAAAGAAAATGCGATGGTTACTCATTCTGGACTGGAGCTCTGCTCCAAAGCCTGTACTGTAAACATGACGGCTATGAATAGAACACATTCATAAAGTGCAGCTGTAATCTCTGCTCTGACTGGTGTTAGTGATTAAAAAAGATCAAATTACAAGTTTCTAACATAAACCAACATTTTAGATAAGGATTTCTTATCCTAACCTCCGTCAGTACTGCTAACAAACACTTTTTCTTACATGTCTCTCAAATGTCCTCTTAGTCTATTTATTCATCTGTAAAATTTGCTGAGCGTGAGGTCTGGTTCATACTTTTTTTTTTTTTAGACAGTTGTAAATAAGCTATGTAGTAACTGGAGCATTTTACTGTAAAGCAGACAACAGCAACTTTTCTGTTAGAGCACTTTTTGTTGCTTGTTACACACACATTAATACTGAAACACTGTATATGTTAAGATATATTAATGGGAAATGAATTTCTATCAGAAACTCTCTAGACACTGCCGTCACCCTGGGGATTGCACCAGAGTATATTTAATAGAATTCTTAGCCACAAGCTTGATTTGTTTCTTAAGGAGTTAGGTTAACAGTTGTATTTTCAGTGCAGACGTGGCTTTGAAATATGCAGCAATCTAGCAAAACACAGTTAAGGTATCTTTGTCTCGTGTGTTGGACTCTCTTTCTAACTTCAATACATGTTTGACCAATGTATCAATAGGACAGAGTATCAGAAACTACTGATACTAAGTATTTAAAGATCCCCACCTCCCCACCCCTCGTCTTTAATCAGCTACTCTTTCATTTACATCAGAAATGTGCTGAAGGAAGCAACATTGGTTTACAGCTGCTTTCCCTGGACAACTTTTCAGAATTTGTCTTGTTTGTTCATCAGATTTTCTTCTTTGACTCTGCAGCCTGTGAAAACTGGGCCTTGTTTTTATCACATTCATGCTATAAGCTTTTGTAAAGTAACTACCTTTAGGCACTTTTTTACGTCATCTCTAGTTAGTCGATTCTAAGAGTGACATTAAATGCCTGCTGTCTTGTGACAGCACTGTAGGTATCCTAATGTGTGAGTGGACAAGTGATGGCAATTTGGGTGCTGTCCTGAAATTGGCATTGATTAAGTAAACTACTGCAGGTAACATCAGAGCAGCCCCTGTTGTGATTGTTGTGTTGTAACTGAAAGTGCACATGCAAGCTGAAACATGACAGACCAAACAGGTTTAACACATGCTCATTATCTTTCTTGGGGAGTGCCTGTGTCTCTGCAGCCTCATTTTGTCATGTATAGTAGTGATGGAAACAAATGTATATCTTAACAAACTGTGTAGTTTTGAAGCTGGTGTGAGTATGTGAGGATTGTAGGAAATCTGATGAATAAAAACTGTGATTTAATGTGATTTGGGGCTTTGTTAAATGTCCATTCCAGAATCTCTATACGCAGCCTTAGTGGTCTCATGATGGTTTAGTCCAGTAGAACCACATTCCAGTGTTGACGGTAGTCAATAACCAGATCCAGTCAGAAAATACTTCAGCTTAATGTAACTAATACTGGCTGCTTAACCCATTTTTACTCTAATGCTCAGTACAACAGATGTGGAAACTATTTAATGGTGATGGAGAAAGTGATTCAATTCAGTTTACTTTAATAGTAGCAAATCACAACAAAAGTCAGTTTATGTGCTTGTTCTGGAGCTTTTGCTCATATCACATGATCTTCATCAGTCTTCATCAATCATCTGTTGTCATGAAATCGTAGATGTCCAATTTTGCATGTCTTCCCAGCACTTTAAAAGTTGTGTCCAAGGTCCAGACTGAACTTTGAACTTGAGCTTTAAAATGAAGCTTCGTTAATTGCCTCAAGTGGAAGTGGCAATCACTTCTTATGACCAGTTTACTCTACTCACTGTGAGTTTGTGTGGGGACAACCAGAGAAATGTGATAAACATACGAAAGGCAGTGACAGAATCTGCAAGAGCTGCTTTTTATCAAAATGTCAGGAGTGCTGTTTTCTATTAAGGTAAGCATTTGTTATGAGGATGTGCTTTCTGCTGTTAATGCTAATTAAGGAAAGTGATGGCTAGAGTACTGACTAAGCTACCATGGGGTTTACCTTATTAGTAAATCATAAGCAGGATATGATGATTTCCAGCTTATCAAATTAGTGAGCTGAAATATGAGGCTGTTCAAAGCAAGGCCATTGTGTGGAATGCCATAATAACATTCCAGTGTTTGTGAGGCTCGTAGCCTCTGGAGAATAAAATGGACACAACTGTTGCTACACATCCTTAGAAATTGGAAAGATTTTTGCTCAGCCGTCATCACTCTTTTAACACTGACTTTATCCTTCGTTCGAAGCTTTGACATTATACTGGGAAATACTATGTTAGAACTGAGCCATAATTAGCTGCAAGGCCAAGTGCAAGCAGATTTTCTGAACCCTGGATATAAAAACCACCACAATAGGAATATTAATAGAAGCAGGTGTGAATAATGATTAAAATGTGCAGATGTTCAACAACCTATACATTTTTGGTTTTATGTGTTAGATCACTGAATTATTCACTCTGCACTAGTATCCCTTTATATTTTAGCAGATATTGAAACAGAAATAAGCACATGTTATATTTTACATGTATTAGTTTACTTTTTTTATTAGTTATACAGGTATGTATTTATACAAAATATAGCTTAACATAAAAGCTGTATGTTACATTGATCTTTAACAGGATTGAGTATGTTATGATGACAATGAGTATGTTAAATTATACCATGACACATGAAAAGAAATTGTTCTTTGGCTTCTATCCATTATAAATACTCTCAATGTTATGTCTTGATTTCAGAGATTTTGTTAATAAACAGCTTCCTGCTAGTTTTATTGCTTAAGTCAAATTTCATGTCCATGTTTTGTCACAGCTCATAAAAATGATATGATTTCACCGAGGTAATCAATAAAGTATGTCATTATTATGATCAATCCCAGCACTGCAGTATTGGTTGCACTCTGATGGCTTCTTACATATGTGCTGCTTTATATAAGTCTATAAATACATTCACTGCTTCCAGCAATACACATACAATAGTGTATATGTGTGTTTAGTGTATTAATACACAGGATGTGATGCAACACTCTAAGGATTATACTTGTTGTTGCTGTATTGTGATGTATCCTACATTCTGCACAAAGCCAATGCAGAGTTTTTTGGGTTTTTTTCACTGTTCAAACTTCCATCACATCTTTTGCCATTTAATATCAATTTGCTCTTATTACGTCTTTTTTTTTTTAGCTTTTTTCTTAGGTGGTAATGATACGACAAGAGGCTCATTGTTGAGCTTGGTTGCTAGTGTTAGCAGTTTGGGACGGCGGACTTTGTGTTCCCATGTATTGGGGTGATAGGCTGGTAATGTTATCTCTTAAAATAGTGTAAAGAATCTGTTCCTGTGTTTGTCGCCTGCACGCTCTGCCGTTTGTCCAGCTTTAGAACCATTTCCAAATCAGATATTGTGCAAATTTTTCACAGTTTAATCATGTGTCAGAAAAAAGGCAAAAATGTATCAATAAATTTAATTTGTATATAACTGAAGCTGTGTGCAGCAAGATCTCCTGAACCCAACCACACTTTGGTCAAGTAAATTGTAGAGCTTGAGTTATGGTTTGGGTCTCTTTTGGTCTGGTCTTAAAGATGTGGCTATAGGCTGCGTTCTGGATTTACACTGGTCTGTGTGGTTAGTCCCTCAGCATGAGCAGGATACGGAGTTGTTCTGTATTGTAAATGAATAATGGTGAAAAGCAGCCTCATTTCCCGCTCCTTAATCTCTGAATCAGCTGAGGAGCTGTCCTCATATCCAGCCATGAAGTAGCTGGTGATGAAAAGATGGTCTCATATTTTCTCAAGGTTATGTAGCTGACAGAGTTCCTATTGTGTCCTCTGGCTATGTCAAGTATCTAGTTTATTATCAAGAGCTGAGCCTGTGTCATCACCTCAGAATTACCTCTGCTAGCATATATGGTCTGATTTATAATAGCACTCAATTAGCTTTAGACTTGAATTTTGGAGGGTTGGCGCGGGTGTGAAGGTCATAGTGACCCTGGTGTTTAACATTGAAGAGTTGTTTCCTCTGTGTGCAGTGTGTCCACATCAGATATGGAATGGAAATTCCACTGTACCAATTGACTGTTGCCCGTGAACTTCAGCAATCAATGAGTCATTCAGCGTGGTTTTGGAAGTGCTGCTGCAGTTGCTTCATGGTGACCGCACTTGGGTTCAGGTTCTTCATGTCCTGTCTGTGGTGGTGAGATCCACAGGTAGAAAGCTGGAAATATGTAAGTGGGGACATGACCAGCAGGGACAGGAATGTCTCACTGTCCTGGTACGTTGGGCCCTTAAAAAGCAAAGTACTGCAGATCCATATGGATGTGCCTGGCGGGAAGTGGTGACAAGGCAGATTTAGTCAGTCCAGAGCAGCCAAGCATAAATGCACTGCGCTTAAATATTGATGTCACTCTCAGTGTTGCAGGTCCAGTGTGTCTGGAAAGACTGGGACACCATGTATGTTTAGAGCATTGTAAGAATAAGTTCATTAGTTTAGGATGATTCGGTGTAAAGAGTAGAAAGTTACTTCAAATTTGAAATGATGGTGAACTTTGAATTAGATCAACCCCTTAGATTAAACATTTGAACTTCATGTTAAGTTTTCTGATAAAGGAACATATTGTGGTTACAATCTTTGTTTCTCATCAAAAACGGCAGTAAAATAGCAAAGTCAGCAAAGTAAAGCGTCATGAGAGGAAGTGTTTCAGTTTCAGATACAAGAAGTGAGAGGTGTTTTTATTTTGTTGCGCAGCATCAAATGCGCATATATGGAAATGTATCTATCGATCAATGTGAAAATAATATTGTTATGTTTTTGTTCCTCATCCACCTCCACTAGTACTACGTCCAGGAATCAGAGTTAAAATGTCAAATCAATAACCCAAAAACTAAAGGGTATAAAATAAACCCTCAGAAAATGCTCCCACCTAAAAACCTAAAAATGAAATAATTGGCGTTTTGCTTTTCTATTGAGTCTGTTTGAGTAACAGTCTTGCCTTTGCATATTGTTGGCAGTCATGTCGCCGCACTCTTTTCATACATTGTTCTACAAAGATGACTTCATTTAATTCCCTAATAAATAATATTTAAATAATTTTTGGCTCTGTTCGATGACTGTAGTAGAGAAATAGTCAGGGATTGTGGGAGGAGGCCAGTGTGCTTATGTGACTTAACAGTTAGGCTAAAGGAGGCTCCTTTGTGTGATATTTTACATTTGTCAAATGTATATAGCGCTGAAATAACCAGTTTATCAATTTCGCTCATGAAACTTTTTACCTGTGGTACCTGTTGTTTCTCCTATGCTCTGTATGTGGAGATCATTTGACTGAACTCAGCAGGAGTGTGTGTGTGTGTGTTCTCCTAGTCTCTCTGGAGCTTTAGTTAATGAGAGTTGCTGTACAGCATCTCTAAAGCTCTGTTGTCATCTCTGTTTTTTTGACGAGCACAAACCCCTCCCAGGCAGCGGTCTCCTTGGACACGGAAGGGAAGCTACTGTGTGTGTGTGTGTGTGTGGATGAGGAGGTCATGTGACCTGTGACTTGTTTTTACAGTAGACCTGTGCAGTTACAGATCCCTCTGTATTGCATCAGCACTATCTGGTTACAGATCTCCTGTTACACTCAACACAGAAAAAATCATCAGGATTGATTATGTCCTGTTAAGTTATCCAACTTGATCTACCTGTGCCAGGTGAAAACAGCCTGCCACATGCTCCTGCTGGTTTTTCATTTTACCTCTAATAAAAAAACTGATGGGACTTGGATACAAGCTGACACGTCTTCCGTACAGGTGGTGGAGCAGGCAGAGGTGACAAAGAAACAACAGGTAGCATAATAAATACCAAGTGTGTCTGGTTACACATTACCGTTGTTTCTTTGTCACCTCTGCCTGCTGCTGCGGCTGCTCTTTAAACCCAACGACTGGACTGCCACCATGCCTCTGTCCTTTTATTTTCACTTTACTCTTTTATATGTTTATAAAATGATTTGTTAAACAATTTCTGTTTTGATGATATTAGCATTGAAATTGGTGTGTTTTTCTGCTCTAGAACTGAACATGTTGAGATTTAAGTTGGTCCACTACAACAGGTTCGTTGTGTCAGTCATAGCTCGCAGTCGTGTAAAATATGATTATCCACAATGTCTGATGTAGGAATCGGGTTCTGATAGCTGCCTGCTTCCATTTTGGGTCTGGCTCCAACTTGGTAAAATATTAACTACAGCTACATTGAAAACTAATTCAACTGATTTGATAAGTTAAGATAAGATTCAGAGTCTCTGTCCCTAGTCTTACAACAAGCTGCCTGACCAGCAGTGATGTTCATCTCCTCACAGGAGATGTGGTAAGGTTAGTCCGCACAATGGAACATCTGTTTGAGTGTTAGTGTTGTTTTTTTTTTGCTTTTTTTTTAGCAACTTTTTTTTTTTTGCTCCCTCTTCTCTTTGTTTGCTGCGCACATTGTGTACAGAAACAGGAAGTAAAGGACGCCCTGGGCTTCTGGTGTGACGTTTGACAGAAGTCCTTTTGTCTCAGCATCAGCCGCGGCTGATGGCCTTACAGCTGTTATGATACACACAAACACACACACACACACACACACACACACACAGGCTCTTTAGACACAGCACATAAACCTGTGTGTGTGTGTGTTCTTTTGTCTGCAGAGGAGGGGGCTTCTTTTTTTTCCTGAGTCCAACTGTGTCACATGGTGCCTGATAGTATAAATAGCAGCAGTTTACTGCATGTTCAGTTGTAAAGCTGTGTTACTGTCTTTCCCCCCGTCCCATCTTACGAGGTTGGTTATTGGCATCTGTCATAGCAGCTGGCATGTTGTCTCTAGAAGACTCTGTGACCAGGGATTCAGTTCATTGTAAATAAATGAACTATTAGTATGCGTAAGACCTTCACAAGACACAACCACAACTGGAGCCAGTGGACATGTGTGACAGTGTTGGTCTCTATTTCAGAACCATTACACCTCCAGTTATTAGAGTTAAAAGTTGATGTGTGTCCCATTCTGCCAGTATACCCAACACTGTGTAGGCCAGTGGTTGTGACTACAGATATCACCGATGCCTAGCAGACTGGCAGATAATCAGTTTATAATTTTCATATGTGTAAATGTAGTGAATGGCACAGTTTCTACAAATTTAGCAGCTGAGAACAGATCAGCTTTTGTCAGATGTACTCCAGTATGAACTGTGGTTGTACTGACTAAACCAAACATGGCAATTATGGTCGGGCAGGGACCTGAGGCCAGTAGAAAACACAGTGGGACACTAAAGAGCTTATTGTTCTGACTGGACTTTAGCTAGAAGTGAATAAAAATATTAAGAGCTAAACTAAAGACCACATTTAGTCTGTAGTGGTGCTTGTAACTCAGTGTTAGGTTACATTCACACAGACATTTAATTTCTGTTTCTCATGGACCAGGGTCACCAAAATACAATCTAGAAAGCCTCATAGACCTCTGGGCCACATGCACATACCAGTCATTTACAGCTCTGTCACAGGCACAGTAGCATCACGCTCACATCACACACAACGGTGGTTCACTGAATTCTAGGTTGCAATATAAGTACGAGTGACTGGAGATTAACTGAAGCTACCAGTAGTGGCCATTTCTATGGGTAACTACCCATTATCCTAACCCTGTCATATTACTACAACTAGTTATTGGCTAAAAAGTCTTTAAAGAGTTTTTCTTATAATTCAACAACACAATATGGTTGCCATGTTGGCTTTCTCACAACAAGGGAATGTGTTCTCCTTTACAGAACACAACTGTGCTGACCTTCATAATCACATTTCCTGTTCCCTGCAGTCCTCGTTCCTATACAGCACTCAACACTGCACGAAAGCCCCGCTGTCCACTGCCCGCGCCGCTAAGCTCAGCACTTCACACAGCACACGCACTGTTTTCACCTAGGGGCTCAGTCATGGCGTGAGGGGCAAATGTTGACATCACTTTCTCGCATGGAATCGCCCCTGACCCCCGTAGAGGGGCCCAACAAAAATCACCAGGGCCAGAGTAGCAGTGTGAGAACATGCTGTGGAAAACCAAGAAATAATCTGATCAGATACTTTATGGTTCATTCATTTGTAGATTTCAGGCTGGATTTACTTAGGCTAAATTTTTTTTTTTAATCGTTTTTTTTTGTACTAAAAGTCAGGTGTGTTTAGCATTGAAGTTAGCCTCTTCTCTAAACAGGAAATAAGCACTGTCTCTCATTCCCTTAAGTACATGGCCAACAAGAAAGTCAAGGCTCCCAGCTCATAATTATTCACCTTGAACTGAGGGCATGTTACAATGACAGCCTTTGTGTGTCTACATCATTTCACATAGCATATGTGCACAAAGCTGACATGCGCTCATTACTCTGAAGGAAACTGTTTGAAGTCAAAGATGTTTGGAGGTCAGTTTGATGGGGCTGTGTGAGGAGGGAGCAGCTTCCTGTCCTATCACAGTTACAGTCATTGACATCTGGCAGACATCTCTTTATATACATGTTTACAAGCTGCTGCACGTGTGTTTGTGTGTACACATGCAAGCCGTATGACAGGATGTGCCCACAGTCGACTTAATTTTCGTTCATTTGTGAGATTAAATCGGTCTTGGTGGCCCGCTTCTGTAAACATGTGTATACAAAGGATTTGTGATGGAAAGTTAAAAATGAACAGGGCGAAGGAGCAGGAATGCCGGAGTCCCCTGTTCAGTTAGCTGAGGAGTGTGCTTCATGTTGGCAAGTATCAGTGCTGCCTGCTTGACGAACAATACTCTGCTTATAGTCATAAATTAATGACTAATAATGATTGTGTTTGAACAGCACTTTGACCTGACCTGGTTTCAGTTTGGATCTGGTTACACTATGCAAAATACCCAGATTTTTTAAACTAAACCGTCAAATAAATCCCTGATAGAAAGAAAACCTGTTGCCTTAAGAATGTGCATGTTACAGTCTCCTTTCAGCTGCGGGACACACTGTGATACACTAGTATCACTGGGCCTGAAGAGGAGACTGAGCACAGCGGTAGTGTGTGCTGTGTAGAGGGGGGGTGGGGGGGGGGGTATTGCTGGTGGATTGCCCATTGTAACTGTTCCACAGTCCAGCACTGTTATTTTAACCATCAGCACTCAAAGTCACTCAGCATGTATGAACAGAAACACAAAATGAAGGAACACAGGCTGTGTGCTGCTCTGTTAGGATCATTTGATACTGTCAGATCTCCACGGGTATTTAAGGCTAAGTCTCCACTTCAGATTATTTAAGTGTAAAAGAACAGATAAACACTGCTGAACCAGTAACATGCCCGTTCCTACTTCCAGTGCCCAACACGTACTCATCAGTGTTTCCAGAACTGGCTCTCGTTCTGAAGCCCTTCACAAATGCTGTTACCTTGCTGGGAAACAAAGCTCCTCACTGTTTGTAGGTGCCTCACTCATCACGCCTTTCACACTCACGCGAGTCAAACGGTAATTCGACACAATTCCTAAACAAAAATCTCTGCAGGGCGAGGTGACGACATTTTTGTTCCATCAACAGGCGTCGGTGGGCAGCAGGGAATCTAACTCTGGGAGAGTTTTAGTACAGTGAAAGAATAAAGAACAGACTGGTGGTAGGTTTATCCAAACAATGATGCGAGGTCATAGACGGTGGACATTCAATCCTTTCAGTCACTGATAGAGTCATGACGTGAGGGCAGGAGACTGAGAGCATGAAATGGGTATCTGAGAATCCATCGGTATCTGCTGGAGTCAAAAGATGCTTACCACTGCAGTGTAAACTAATACAGGACACAGTGTACTGACTGATGCTGTAGAGAAAATAACGAATACTAGAATTCTGACTGGTCTAAAAGCCAATGGAGGCCGCTGTTCTCACCATTGTAAGGTCATTTCTGATTCTTAAGTTACTTCCAAAAGGAATTCATTGAGCAGGCAACGTCTCTGCACAATTGACCTACGCTCTGCATTGAACCTGAACCCCTCACGTGTTGTTCACCAGAGCTGCTGGTAAGCGCTTGCTTAGACTACATGGTGGTAAAAACCCAAACCCAAAGGCAAATGATGGGTTGATTTATGATGAGATGTTTTGTGTTATACTGGTGTATTGTTGGTGAGTGCAGGAGACTCCTGAACTACCAGGGGAGGTGCATGTTGAAGTAACTTCTAAAGGAAACTTTTTTAGAAAACTCCTGGGGGAACTGACTGAAACCTTTTTGCCGTTTTTTCTGGGAATAGTGTTGCTATACTTTCACACCAATGAACAACAATCTGTCCTCTCAGGATTGCTCACTTGCTGTGTTAATTAAAGTTGTGTTGTTTTCACATCATTTGAAACTTTCGAAAAACTTTGTTTTGAAGATTTCTGGGTGTTGACAAATTAATAATCTTTTCTCACATGTGGTCTAATAATAATTCTGTAAACTTTTCCAGCATCAAACTTTAAATTATGCCATAAAGTACGTTACATGCAGCCTGTGGCTTTTAATTTGAGTGCTTCAGTCTTGCACAACCCAACACAATCCTCTTCAGAAAATTTAAGTGCCTGTACTGATGTCTGGTTTTCCATGATGTGGTGTGTAGTTCAGGGGGGAACTGGCAGTTCCAGCCTTACTGACACAAACAAGAGCCTTATTTGTTTTTTGATTAGGTGAGTTGCGTCAGTCCTGATAAATTATAGTGGATGAATTATTCATTAGTATTTAGTCATGCCAGAACGTGCTACTGTTTCCAGGAAATAAAGCTCTGTCCTTCCTGGCTATCTCTTAAAGAAGTTGCTCAAGTGTAGTAGTTACTGAAAGGTTTAGGAAACCTCACTAGAATTTGTGTTTTCCTAAAATTAAGTTTAGTAAACTCACATTGAATCATTGAGTTTTCTTTTTAGTGATGATGCCCTTCATCACGGTACAGTTTGTACTACAGTGATAAGCTCTCGATGCTTTGTCATTGTTGTGCAAAGCCAGTTTTTGTGTTGGTTCAGCCATGTAGATAATGTTCACTAACTCGTCCTGTGCCATTGGTATTGTTCTCTGGGCTGTGCATTCTGCAGTGAGACCTCTCAGTGAGACCAGCTACACCAGAGGCCGTTCTTGAGTTCACGTTACAACATCTGCTTCATGCCTGCTCGGTGGCACATGGAGCAGAGGTAGCACAAGCTGAAGGCCAAAGGGGAAGAATTTTACAGTTAAGGCTAAATCTTAATGGCTTAAACCTGTTCCTAATATAGAGCCAGGTAGTGAACTCCGGTACAGATTGTTCTAAATGTACAGTATCTGCTTTCATCCTTTTCTTTGGTGTTCCTTGACATTACTGGAAGTGTTTCAGTCTTGAGGGTAACTGGTTGCTGCAGTGCTACAGGTCACAGAACACGGTGTAACATCAGCAGTGTGCTGAGGCTAAACACTCGTCCTTCTCACTTTATCAACAGTAACACACGTTCCTACTTTACGTGTTGCACACTACATACATATTTAAATAAATGGCTGGTTGTTCTCCTTTTGTCATCAGTACCCTCCCACAAACATTATGAAACAATGACAGGTTGATCTGCCATGTTTGTTTGCAACAGGATCACTAAGTTATCATAGTTATTTTATCCTTTCGTCTGTTTGTAGTGTCAGACTTTCACTAAGTGAATGTGAATGAAATATTTGATCTGTTACCCAGATACCCAGTACCTAGATATCTTAAGCCTCATATAGCCTCATAGTACTTTACTCCACAATTTCCCTACATAGCTCACACAAAAGGGAAAATTAACATTTTAAAAACATTATTTCATTATTTATGTCTGCTCATCCCAGCCAATTAATAAAAACCATTTGCAGACACATCTGCAGTCTACACTGGGAACGTTTCACGTGTAAATTACCACATAAAATAATTTGGGTACAACAATGCCAGTGACTCACAAAGATGCATGTTATTTGCACACACAAGACAGCAGTGAGTGAGATTAACGGATCTGAAAATAGCTATGGTGTTTCTGCTGCAGACTCTTCTCTCTCCGCTCCTCACACAGGAGAACAGGTGAGAGGAGACTTTACTAGTTTACAGTTGTGCGTTGCTATACTTGACTTGTTACTATAAGCGTGATAAAAGCCATAAAAAAGCCAATAAAACAGTTTATCAAAATACTTATTAAAGAGCAGACTCACGGAGCAATAAACATCCCGTGTCTCTCAGATGTTCCAAGAGTCTCATTCATTTCAACAGCGTCTGCCTGATGCCTATAGAAAGTCCCCCAGATATGAGAGATTTCCTTTCTTCTTGTCACTAGCAAAACTACCACGTAGCATGACCCGTCCTATTAGCAGTACTGCTAGCGAGGCATTCAGGAAAAGTACATAATGTAAGTCATTTGTGTTTGAGAAACCTTTTAAAGTTTTGAAATACTTCAGTGCTTATTTAAAGACAGCATTTTATTTTGGAATGATTTGATTTGGAACTGTTAAATTGTTGTATTTTATCTGATGCAAAAAAGGAACAACAACAACATCATTGCTGAATGTGTATTGTGTGTTTGCAGTCTTATAAACTGGCCATCCGCCTCACTGTTCTCTAAAGATGGGTGTTGGCCATTAAAACAAAACCCATTTCGGTCGACCACTATTCATTTTATTATTTATATATATTTATAGACAAATGGAAAATATACTGGAAAATGTCTTTAATCCTACTAACATGAGGAATGGTTTTCCTCTATTAGAGGTGACAGAAGGCAGACAGGAGTTGGAATCAATTTTGACATCCTTCTATAAATCAGCCAAACAAATGCTCCCTGGACGACAGTGTGCCTGATGCCACAAAGTGGCAGCAGACCCTGATTGTTGAGTAATGACAACATCATGACCTGATATCACTCTTAGCTAAGAGCGTGATGTCCCTTTGCCCAGCTGTTTCAATAATATGTGCCAGAATCCCATTAAATTACCTGTGAATTGTTAAGCCGCTGTCAGGCAACACAAAGGTGTGCTAGAAGTCAGTTTGCTTTTCAGATTGTTATAAAGCCTTATTCACTTTGATTAGGGAGTTCTTGAATTTGAAATAATTAAATTTATTGTTGATATAGTTGCTTTGCTTTAAACAGCATTTCTCATATGAGAATGTAGGTGTTTTTTATCAAATGGAAAATGATTTCTCTGATGTTACTGGTAATAGAATTGGTACTTTATTGATCCCCTTGGGAAATCCCTTGGGGAAATTCCTTGTGGACAGGCTGCCTCTGTGAAGCGCCAAGGGTCGGGGTATCGGTGTCTTGTCTTGTTGGGTTTGAAGACGACTGCCCTACTCACTGAGCTATCATGCCGATTTATTATTAGTAATAAATCAAATAAATAGTAATGAAATTTTCACAAATGTAAAAAAGTTACCCTAGAACTTTTATAGATAGTCTGCATAGTTTGGCATTAAAGCAAATCATATTTTTTTAATTAAGAGATGTGGTATTTAAATCACTGGTAGTCCTCTCTCAAGCTCTGTCATCTTTTACACAACTTGTTTGATGATTTGTGTTGTCCTTAGAGAGCGATGTTAAATAATCATTTTAGAACTAGCATATCAGATCAAATTGTGTTATGTTTAATATAAATTCTATTTCTGTTGCACACGTCAAGATCAAGGTCACACCTCTTGTATCTGTATTTGCTGGACACTCCCAACAGTGACTCTGTCATTACCCGGGCCTGGATGATATCATTATTTGACTTGTAGAGGGTCATTACACTCAATTCTTTAATGTCCTGTGGGGTTTGTCATGAAGAACAATGGTTGAGACGGCAAATAAAATGATGGCAGTGTGACTCATGTAGAGACGAGGAAGGCAGACTGTCTGTATCGCAAGAAAATCAATTATCCTTCATGTTCCTGCTTTGGACTTGCTGACTATCTTTTGGACTGATGCCAGTATCCTCCTATGAAGATATTTATTTTACCCTCATTGATTCCTGTGTCTGATACCTGCATTTAGTTTAATCCTAACAGACTGTTTGCACTGTTTACTTTTTTTGTTGAACTAGTCATGAATGTACCTCAAGGCTGGACGATGGTGTACATCCTCCTATTGTCTTACTGTTTCAATTAAACATGGAATTTAACTGATGTAGGTACCACATGTCATTTCTAAGATCTATCTTATCTCTTCTAACACATACACAAGAATGCACTCAGTGACCAGGACCTTGCTCTAAACACTTCAATAAGGAAACATCTGTTTTCATTTTATTTGCTTTTGTAGTTCTTCAGAATGATACCGTGCACTGTATCAAGTTCACGTCAACAGGGTGATTCAAACCCCACACCTGATTTGTGTTTGTAGCTGCCACAGGGCACGCAAAGATTCAGAATTCTGCTTAACTTAGCATTGTTAAGGTTACTTGCTGATAAGACTGGGCCATAAAATAATCTTAATTATTACCGAATAATTCCTGAGAACAATGATCATAAACAGAAGGGTAGTCTTAGACTTATTAAAAGTATTGTTGTGTGCATCTGGGTCAACACTCATACTGGGTCATATTTTTGCTAACTATTTTTTTTTTCACTGTGCCTGTGTGAAAAATCATTTGGACATACTTTATTCTGAAGTTATTTGGAGTTTGTACACTGAGGTTGATAAAATGCACAGTTTTGTCTAAACTCCGATGTTATTTATCATTAGCAAACGTAAAGAAAAACACATTCAGGTAGCAGCTTCTCATTTTTAACTAGTGCTAACCACTAATTATTGGCGGAAGCAGGTTGTTTCAGTTGTCACAAATTAACATTAATTCTGTAAGTAACTTGTTTGTTAAGGTGCTCTCTGTGCCCAGTTTCTGTACAAAGCCAAAAGTTGTTTGTGAGGGAAGATTCTCCACTTGCTCTGCAGCTGCAAGTGGACCGAATGTTAGTACTTTGACAATACACAGTGGAGCAATATATCTTGACTGACATTTTCCTTCTTTTGCTTTTGTTCTATTACATCAATAATTTAAGCTGGGGCGACACTTTCAAACAGCAAGGAAAGGGAGGTTAATTATGACCTCTTTGGCCTTCCATACACAACATTTGATGTGTATTCTTGAAGTCTAACAGACCTATAGATTATGTTTCCTTCCTCATTAATAATATTAAATGTACATATCAATAACAAACTATGATTATCCCTGCACCACCACTATCACCGGAAATTGGGAATTCTCTGTCAATTCATGCTGAAATACATCCTCATTCTTATGCTGCACCGTTTCTGTCATCTTTGTATTAGTGAGGAAATCAGTTGCATCAAACCATTCATTCACTTTTTCCTCCCTAAGCTGTATCAACAAAAGACAGGACTATGCTGTATCTGATTAAGAAGAGCCAAAGGACATTAAGTGGTATTTTTGGTCTGTCCAAACTGTGTGCTTATTTTTGAGCTCGTCTTTTTCATTTGTTACTTTATTATTTGTGGCACTTTTAATGTGAGCCTGAGGGTAGATAGAGTTCTGTCTCACTTCCACACTAGCTTTTCGCCCCCTTGACTCTATTCTGTTATGTATATTTGCACAGAGTTTCTTCATTCTCAGACTCTATTTTGGGGCTTTTTCTTCACAGTATGCTTAATGCTAATAAAAGAGTGCAGTATGAAAACAAAGAAATCTCCAGTCCAGCTCTATCAGGAAGTCACAGCCACTTAAACATTTCTTACTAGAAAGTCCAGTTTTTAACCCTTTTACAAGCCTTAATTTTGAAGTGTGTGTGAAATACAGTTGGAACAGAAGTGAACTGTAATGTGGAGGGGGAGTTTGGGTCTCTTCAGCCTGTCTAGCTGCCAGTGCCAGGTCTCAGCAGTGTTGCTGAGTCATTGAGGGGACAAATGCAGAGAGTCCACGTTGACAGATGGTCCAGGTGAAGTGATGCTGAGTGATGCTCATGGCCTCCCTCCCACAGCTCAGCTTTGTATATGGCAGAGGCCCGGCACTCTTAGATAATTTATAACACCTATTTTTACTCCCATTGTAACAGAGACTCTCTGCTGACAGATGTTCATTCACATTTGTTTCAGGTTTCCTTTCTTAATCTTCTCATAGCTTTTGGTCCATTTTCTTTTAAATCCATTTGGATGCAGCTGCATTCGTTTACATACAGTCAATTCTGAAATGAACACCTACAACAAACAACATGTAGGTATTGGCACACATGGTAAATATAATATAATTTATGCCACAGTTTCTGCAGTATTAATGTCATCTTTGCACCAAGAATCATGCCACATTTAGTTTCTATTTTTAACATAATTTTTTTTTCATGATTTTTTTTTTTGTGATTTCATTTTTCTTATGGTTAAGATAATGAAATTCAACACTTTGTGCAGGTGTTTCACATGAGGGTCAAACAAGAATTGGAAATCTATTACAGTAATACTATGACAAATCTGTTCAAGAAGTAATAACTTAATGACAAAGTAGAATTTCCAAAAATGTAAAAGATTTACTGTTAAAGTGGCAAGATAATCAGGAACATTTCAAAAGAAGTTTGAATTTCAAAAAGTACTCCTGAACATTATTTTGTAAAATTTTCTTACCATGTAGCATTGCTCGTTTTATCTGTAGTAACTGGATAATGAATCTGTCAGAGATTAATAAGCACAACATTTATACACAGTTATGTCTGAGTTATTTCCAACTTGAACTGGTCAAAATCTTAAGGTCCGTATTTGAGTTGATAGGCAATAGACAAGGTCTTTCTTAGTATTTCAAATGTAGTTTTTATGTATGAACCAACTATTAAATGTAATTTATTAAATATAAATGATAATTACCTTGTACATTACTAGAATTTTCCTATCTTTACCAAGCTGTTGCAGCCAGTGTAATTGCAGCCTTTGTGATTAGAAAACCTAATTTTAACATATCGGGATATTATTGCAAATGCATTTAACATTTCAGCCCTGAATCAAAATGTGCACCAGTGAAATTTAAATAGCAAAATGAATCAGTTTTGTTCTCTCTTAGGATGTGGACCTTACTGCCCTCATCAGTGGACATAGGCCCTGAGGGCAAACACACATCATGTTAATCAATGAGCATGGCCTGCACTGTAGACTAGAACTACTGTGCATCCTCACACTTCCTTTCTGCTGCTGTAAAATAATGTAGTGAAAGAGGATCCATAAACCCAAGGTCATTCATAACCAGAGAACTATTTATGTCTGCTAATGTGAAAAAGGTACATTTGATCAGTAATGACTTCTGCACAATCCATGTCATGTTTAAATACTAGATGAAATATTAGAAGAACGATTTTGCTAAATAGTTTTACTGTCTATAGCAAAGTGTGTCTTTTGTATAATGGGCTTATGTAGCCTAACCTTGATGTGTCCAGTCAATTATCAGTGCATTTTCTAAAAATACAGCACATAGCACATGGACTCTGTTCATACTTCTGGCAATGTATTGAACACTAGCAGTATGTTGATGGAAGTCAATGATAACTCCCCATTCTGATCCAGAAACAGATCCCTGGAATAGCAGTTTTTGTCCCGGATATTCTTGGATGTGATTCATAATCTTGTTCCTGATTTAATCACAACTTTGTTACTTTAGGGTCCTATTTTCCTTTTGCTACCCCTATCCGTACAAAATCGACTTCCTGTCTGTGTTGTAACAGTGTGTGTTTGTGTGCATATCACGACGAACCTACGTACCCTGAGTTGATTTGAAGCATATAGAAATAAATAAACTGTAGACCTATATAAAACATAATAAAAAATCTGAAAGAAGGTTTAGCTTTAACCAGCTAGTAGCAGATGTGAGAGGTGACGGTGAGTCAGAGTTGACGGTTTTGAAATAAATCTGTATATTGTGAATGTATCCACAAATATATTGTATTGGTAGCTGTGCCAAGATGACCACATACCAAATGATCACATTCCCACATGCAATAGATTGTGCTCAAGATAATGACAGAGTTTTCAATACGTTTGCCTTGAATGTTCATTGTCCCCTGAGGGTGACCTAACTTAGAAGCAAAAATCTTGTAAAGCAGCAAGACTGTAACAAGAATTTTGTGTGTGGTGTGTGTGGTAAGCATTGCTAGTGTTGCTCTTGTTTAGCCCTTAAGAATGTCAAAGCTGTTCCGAAGTCATGCTGTTAAGCTTGTTTTGGCTGACACCCTTTTATGTACAGTGCTGGTCAGTGGAGAGAACTTAAGAATGAGCACAAAGGATTGGTTTACAGAAACCATTACAAGTACTTTAAAAGCAGGAAGGACAATATGCTGTGTGCTCCTGCCGTGGAGGCCACCAACGTCACAACACTGTCTGTGAATAGGAGGAAGACTTCCTTTGTTTTAACTGCTGTAGTAAAACATGGACAGACTTCCTCTCCAGTGGATCTGTCTGGTTCTAAAGAGCTAGTGCCAAAGAGAAATGAGATCTGCCCTCCCCAGGAATTTATCACACTGATGTTACTTGATTATGCTGCCTTTTAATGGATTTTCAGGTAGTCGTAGCGATCATTAAATGTTGACAGGCTATCAGAGGAGTCTAATCAAATCTCTACATTTTTCACCTTTTCTAAAAAAACAGCATCTACAGAGAACAATTGTCTTTCAGACGTCTTCATTCTGTTACAAAGTAGATGCAATGTTTGACATGGACTTCACAGTTTTCTCTCAGCAGTCAAACTGAAAATCAGCCCTAATCTGACTTAAAAGAAATGAATGAATGAAATATTGATGTAGAAAAGCCCCAACTTTTCCTTGGAAACAAAAAATCCTTTACCGTTATTTTTATAACTATCACACTCAGCCGTGGGAGTTTCTTCCTTTCCAGTCACTGCTACACATACAATTCACCCTCTTTGGGCTATTGGTAACATAATCAGTGTTTTTCCATGATCTGTATTCGATGTATAATCATTATTTTATCTTTTATCTTTTTAGGAGCCATTTGAGGATGGGTTTGCCAACGGTGATGAGCTGACCCCACCGGACGACTCTGCTGCTAAAGAGTCAGCAGAGTCTAAAGGAGTGGTCAAGTTTGGCTGGATTAAGGGGGTGCTGGTGAGTCTTCTGGAGTTATTCAATCCTCTGTCTTTGCATGTCCTGTCTTTACTCAACAGTTAAAATCAGTAAATCAGGGAATACAGGAAAATGATTTTATGTCATTCTGTTTATAATATGACTGTGAAAGGCTGCAGATTAATTACATTAAATTAAAATATTTTCCATTGTGATTGTAATAACCTAGTCTGTGTGGTTTGCTCCTTTGCTATGGTCCTAACAAAGCTTTGACCAGTCAGTCTCTGTTTGGGCAGTGGAATGTGCGGTCATGAGTTGCTCATATCAGTGTTTTTACCTGGGGCTCAGACCCCTTCACTGTGTGTGGGAGAGCACAGCAGCTCCTCCAGTTAACCAATCAGCATCCAGAAAAAAAACTTTAGTGAGATGTGAAGGGGCTGAAATGACAATTATCTATCTTCATAGATGTAAATACAAATCTACTTGTTAAAAGTAAATTAGGCTTAAATTGAACCTGATCAGGCAGGTTTCGTTTTATGTTCATCGAAAGAATTCAGAAGTGTGAGTGAATTCACCCTGTTTATGGTAGTTCAGTCTGTACAACAGTTTGTCCAGTTAGAAGCAGATTGACACACTTGTTGATGTGGTGACAGCAGCTTAAACATAGTGGTACCTACGAAGAGGCTTTTAAATGTTTTTGCTACTTTGTATGTTTGAGCTGAGAAGTGCATATTAGGAAGTTGTTAGTAATCTGTGCATATTCCTTCATAAACAAGCAAGTAGACTCATGATACAGTACATTTATATCACATGTCGCAACATTAGAAGTGCAAAAACTATTAACTTGTAGGACTCTAGAAGAGCCAAAATACTTAGTGTTGGTCCAAGATCATTGGACCAACACATTTGACATGATGTGCATAGATCTTCATGTTTTGCTCATGGTTAAATTCAGTGAGGTGAATCAAAGCACTGTGCCACAAATGTGCCACTTTGTAGTATCATTTGAAAGTGCAAATGAAAGTGCTAGTAGATGGCACTCTGTGAAGGATTTTGGACCATGCGTGTGAATTACTAGTGGTTCAGATAGTGGTTAGACCATGGAGGATTTCACAACTGAAATATGAGCTGCACACTGAGCTGTGTTTGACACGTGTTTAGTTTTGTTGAATGTAAAGTCAGAAGAGGCAGAATATTTCATATTATGATGTGTCTGGATATTATCTTCCTGCTTTTACTTTGACGTGACTAGAGCTTACTTCCTCTCTAATATAAACCGTGAACTACTTGTCGTGTCTCTTGGTTTCTGGGTATTTTCTTAGTAGAACCGTACAGTGTGACACCAGCCGATTCATGTAGGGAGGACAGGGTCTTAGATCAGAATCTGCTGAGCTGCTGAAACCTGTACTCCTGAAGCTGAGAAAGATTATCTTTGTTGCTCCAAGAGTCCTCAGCAGAGTAAAAAAATGTTAAGCAAGGCACCCAGGCGCTTTGTTCAGTTCCAACAAAGAAAGTAAGAATAAGGTTCCAGTGTTTCCCCATGAAGGTTTGATGCATGTCAACACTGGAGAAACGGAACAGAGACTAATCCTGCGATTAGTTGGACCCGCAACAACCATTCCCCCCAAAAGAGGTTGAATGTGGTCTGGTAAATTTTCTCTTTTGTGTTAAATCTTTCTCTAAATATTCCTACTTCATTCTAACTTTGCTGAAGTGTTCTGACTTACTGAACTGACCAAACATCAGAAGTGGTAAAAGTACACAAACCCTATACTTAAGTAAAAGTGCAAGTGTCAGAAAAATAGACTGGTGAAAAATAATGTTTAATTTGAGTGAATATGAGAGACAGACTATAAGAAGATGGGAGAGTAATGCCACTTCAAAGTGAGCAGCAATACATTAAGGTGTGAGAGTATAGCAGACGCAGCTCTCATGTGTGATGATGACTGGGTGTTAAGTACGTCGAGCAAAGTTTTTGTAGTGAGCTCCCAAAACTGTAATGTGAAACAAAAACTTCTCAGGTCACATTTGTACAGACTTGGACTTCAGTTCACACTTTAATATATGAAATTACCCTAAATGTAGTGAAGTAAAAGTACAAGATTTTTGCTCCATTGTTGTAAAGTAAAAGTGACAATGGAATAGAAATAATCAAGTAAAGTATAACTACCTCTAAACTGTACTTAAATACTAAACCCCTTTGCTGTAACAATGGGTGTAATGATTCTCCAAATGCATGGTTCTGTCCATACCTATTATTCATTTTTGGCATTGGGGACTTTTGAAACACAGATGAACCACATTCCGTAGTGTCCTTAAACACACCGAAGCAGCAGCTAATGCTATGTGGACAAAGTGTTAGTTTCTTTGTGTAAAGCACATGAATAAAGGTGAGTGATGGGTCCTCTTACAACAAGAAATATCAAACATGAGGGCTGCTGTTGACATGTGAGAGAGGTGGGAAGTCTCCAGCAGGCTGGCAGGGCCTGAGGGGACGCACATGTCCACGGTCTCCAAAACTGTGACATGAGACCCTTGACGTATATGCTGCTATTTTGGATTGGGTTTCAAAACCACTGAACCCCTAATGGAAACATATTACGTCTTTGTTAGAACCCAATGTTTCTGGTGGGAAACACTGACTGTAAACTTTTACAACTAAACAGGAAGTCAAATTTTGTCTTGTTTTGACACATGTCAAAACAATTGCTTGTTTCTGAAATCTCTCATTGGTTGATTGTCTTTTCACATGAGAGTTATCATGTACAGCCACATTTAGCCATTTAGGTGCACACAGTGATTTTCTGCTTGTATCAGAAGCATTGAGATGGAGGAAGCAGCTATTGATGTTACAATTTAATGAGCAGAATTTTTACAGTGAAAGTGTGAAAGCAGTACATGGACATGAGCTGCATTTAGACAAGTCTGCACTCAGTGACATTTAGTCTCTTCGTCTCTTTTGTTTCAGTGTGTGTTTGACTAACACTGAGCACACAGTGTAAAATGGGCTGAAGTTGGAGTTTAGGTAGCTACCTGTTTGCTGCTGCCCCCCACATTAACATTCCCTCCTCCCTGCAGGTGCGCTGCATGCTGAACATATGGGGAGTGATGCTCTTCATCCGCATGTCGTGGATTGTGGGTCAGGCTGGAATTGGTAAGTAAAGCCACCTGTTCAGTTTTCAGCTCTCATTAAGTTCCCTTTTTCTGCCTTCAACAGGAAATGCATTGTTTTGTAGCATTTGCAGTGGTGTGGTGTTTTTTTTTTTGTTTGTTTCTCTTGCGTTATAATAACTTGGAACCAAGCAGAGGCGACAGTATTCTTACAAGTACACCCCACATCAGATTGGTTTAAAAAAAAAAGTATGGCAATATTAACTGGCAGCTTTTATTCGTCCTTATGGACGCTTTGATATTCACACACTATAACCTAAATTATAATGTTTTATGTACTGTACACATAATTACAAAGTTTCACAGTCATCCATGTGTGTGTGAGGTGATGTAACATTTCTATCATGAGTGCTTGTTTCTGTTGGTATCAGAAGGTGCTGTAAGTGGTGCATTCAGCTGATCTACGTCATTGTTGAACACTGTACATTTTTATTTTATTTCTTTTGTTATTTGTGTTGACAGAATTTTTTTTCTATTTTGAGTGACTCATGTTAATACTTGGATGCTGTAGAGAAATGAAGCAGTCAGGCCGGTCAGGAGCCTGTTTGATGCACAGCCAGGTTTTTACTTTGAAGTGACAAAGACCGCACATAACTGCTACATTTAAACCTCACGGTCCAGAGAAGTTAGTGAGGCGTGTGGCGCACAGCCCGTGTTTACTGACATTCTGGTGCTCTCTGAGTGCTCATTTCAGACCCTGTGTTAGTGACTTTTCTTACTTCACACACAAGTCCGTCGTGTCCTGACCTCCACCCGCACTTGTTGATGGTTCTCCACTACTGTGTGAAATATCACTACAAAGCGACGCATGTGATAGACCTTCTCCTCACGGCAGCTCGTCTCTGTGGCCGCTCTGCTACTTTACACAGACCTCTGTCAGACATTCTTTTTATTTAAGAGATCGATAGAGTTCACACTGATCTTTTTTTTTTCTTTCTTGCAGCTCTCTCCTGTTTGATCGTCGCCATGGCTACAACAGTGACAACAATCACCGGCCTTTCCACCTCTGCCATTGCCACCAATGGCTTCGTACGAGGAGGTACACATTATTTTCTTCTTTACAGTCACACAAGAAAATGTCAGAAAAGTGGAGCCTGTGGAGCAGCATGGTCCTCACGTAACGTCTGGTCTCTTCCTGCTGCTCAGTGTGAAACAAGGTACTCCATCTGTGTGGTTTTAACCAGCATGAGCAGCCATCAGTCATCCATAACAGTGCAGCATATTGTGTGCAACTTTATTAGGAGTCAGTTGAACAAAGGGTTAAACACACATCTCACTCAGCTGTCTCAGTGAGAGGAGAAATTTAAGATCGCTGCACTTTGTGTTGAAGTGAATGGAAGCAGTGGTGGAGTAGGTGGTCTGACAGGGGATCTGAGCACATTCCTGAGTTACTGGATCAGGCAAAACAGGCTTTTTGTAATTAGGTAAATATTTCATTGTGAGATGAAGATTAAATTATTTTGTTGTTCAGACAATGGATTCTTTCTTGATGTATTTCCATGACAACTGAGCAGTTACTAGTGCAGGAAAAATGTAACATGTTGACCTCCACTTGGGATTGCTGTGTTAAAGATCAAGGTTTGGTTTGTAACATCACTGGAAGCAAATGGAAACCATCAACAAAAACTGGACAGACTGTTTCAAGTGTTTTAGGGAATCCAAGTCCTGGTCTCCATGTGTCCATGAAGGTTTACACTATACTGGATGGTAGTTATAGTGCAGTTTGTACCTCTCTCATCAACACAATCAAACACTGCACTGCAGGATTTTTTTCAGAAATGTCCTAGATGCGGCTATCCACCCTGCTAGAGACACTTTCTCACTATATTTTATATATTTTAGATGGAGGGTATTTCAGGTATGCCTCTGAAGAAATTCAACCCACCAATCAAGTAGCTTCCTTCTACCAACCTTCCGTAACCGTTTAAGTACGGACAGAAATGCTGAGGTTTTCCTCCAGGTACTGTGTGTGAAATATAGATTTGAAATAAATGATGAATTGAAAGCTGGTAGGAAGTAACAACACAAAAAAACTATTAACAGACAAAATAACTACGGAACCTACTTGAAGCTCAAACTACAGTGGTTCATCTTCGATTAATGGCCTGTACTAGAGATTTCTGCTGTACTGTAAGTAGACAAAGTTTCTGTAGTTCCAAAGGTTTTGGCAGAGACAAATGTCCTCACTCTAGGGTCCCATCGTATCAATTTCAGAGGTTGCAATCTCCCTGTTAGTCTTTCATTCATATTTTATCAATTAAATTAAAGTAATTAAGTCTTACAAATGTAATATTTTTAAACCGGGACCTCAAGTAGCCTATGAAAAACCAGGTGTGTCATTAAATAGGATACAGATCCCCCAATATTAGAGGATTCATCATTCCTGTGCGCAACAGTACATTTGCATAAAGTTCTCTCAGCTTCCTCATATCATGCTGCTGAGTTACTTTAGCATTTGAGTCATGGTGGGCAGCGCTGAGATGTTATTTTGAGGTTCTGCTCTCATTAAATAGCATCCTGTCACACCTCCATTGTTTGAGTATGTTGTGTGAGTGGTGACTGAGAGCTACAGCTGCTGTGCTGCTTGGATGATGCAGCTGATGTAGTAATGGAGTCTGGAGCAGTGAAGGTAAGTATCTGAAAAGAAAAAAGTTATAGAACACTTCAGCTATGCCCTTGTACTGTGTAAAACAAGTTAGTTTAGGCAGACTATAAGCCCTCCCCAATGCTGGTCATCACACTGAAGAGAGTCCACCTTAAACTCACCTCTGGTGAAACTGACAATTTCTAATATTCTGCAGGTCTGTATTTTCACGTGCACACTGTGATGTTATTCCGCTGTAGGTATAAATAAAGTCAGTACCAGTTAATTACTACTGTGTTTTCCATTTTCTTTTTTCTCTAGGTGGAGCATATTACTTAATTTCAAGGAGTCTGGGGCCAGAGTTTGGAGGCTCTATTGGACTGATTTTTGCCTTTGCCAATGCAGTGGCTGTAGCCATGTATGTTGTGGGCTTTGCCGAAACTGTTGTGGAACTTCTTGCCGTAAGTCTCTCAATGCCTTGTGAGGCTTTTAGTCAATTAATGATCACTGTGGTGTCTCTTGTCTTTGGCTCTTCTGGCTGCAGACGTCCCACAGACAGCTTATGGCTGTGGACTAAGATCATCCATCTGTCTGTCCATCCGCCCATCCATTCATCCAACCAACCATTAGCTGTACTCACTCATTCTTTAGAGGATAAGTGGGGAGGTTGGTTCTTATCCCCACTGACAATTTGGCAAGAGGCAAATCAAATCAAATTCAATTACAGGGCTGGCACATGTGTACAACCAACCACCCATGCTCATATTCACATATACAAGCAATTTGAAGTCTCCAGTTAAACCAATCTGTAGCACTTAGAGAACATTTACGCTCCATACACAAGATGCTCAGATAGCTGGCAACCCAGAACCATCTTGCTGTGAGGCTAGAGCTAATATCAACCAACACAAGATTTTTTTTAAGCCGGTGAAGGGCTATCATTTAGTTAAGTACCAGTAAATTACTTCTATTGCAGGTCAGCATGCTGGCATTGTGAAACACAAAGAGGGAATTCTGTACTAAAAAGACTGTTGAAGCCACATTTTGACACTAGGTTAAACAAACCTTTTCTTATGTGTGCATGGTCCATTGTGTTTCCATTTAATGACGCTTAGAATTGTCTCTCAGGGTGTAGATGCCATCATGACGGATCAAACCAACGATATCCGAATCATCGGCACCATCACAGTAATCCTTCTGCTGGGCATCTCTGTGGCAGGAATGGAATGGGAGGCCAAGGTATGAACGTAATCTAATCTGAAACGGTGAAACATAAATTGCATACAAACTAGAATGTTTTGAAAGAGTTGATGGAAAAATGCCACAATTAAACAATTTCCCTCTGGGATTAATAAAGTTTTTTGAATCTTAAATCTTGAACAAACTCAAAAAAAAACCCTGTCAGATTCAGGACACAAACTATAAATGATTCATACATTGGTGACTAATGTGTTGGTGAATTTGCTTTCATGCAGGCCCAGGTCTTCTTGCTTGTTGTCCTCATAACAGCCATTTTCAACTACTTCATTGGAACTTTCATTCCTGTCAAGTCAAAGGAGTCCTTGGGCTTCTTTGGCTATGATGGTATGATGCACCCTCATCAGTTTACTCTTATTTGGTGTTCAGCAGTGTCTGCACTAAAGGCTTAGCTGGTTTACTTTGTCTTTAAAATTTTCTGCTCAGGTTCGATCATGTGGGAGAACATGGGTCCGGACTTTCGAGGTGAGACGTTCTTCTCCGTCTTCGCGATCTTCTTCCCTGCAGCAACTGGTATTCTGGCTGGAGCCAACATTTCAGGAGACCTCGCTGTAAGTTACATGTGATATTATGTGAAACTCATATTAAGTGGTTTATCCTGATGAAACCTGTTTGACTAAGTCCATCAAACCAAGTAAACTCAATCTGTGTAGATCTTTCTGCACTGGTGTGTAAGAGTGATGCTTTTACCAATTTACTCTTTTGGAAATGGCAACACAACGATAAAACAGTGGATGAGCTGCTGACCTTCAGTGTGGCAGTCAGAGGATTGATGACATAATCTAAAAAACCCTTTGATTGACTGGGATTAAAAAGTTTGAGTTATAGACTGATGGTGTCATTTTGACCAGCACAAACTGGTTTGTTTTGTGGTTGTTTGTTGCAGGACCCACAGTTAGCCATTCCCAGAGGAACCCTTCTGGCCATATTAATCACAGGAATAGTCTACCTTGGTGTTGCTGTTTCAACAGGTGCTGTAATACCTGCTCTTAATCTTATTCTCTGTACCTGTTTCAATTGTATCAGTTTTTTATATGAACATCACACTTTTCTAACTTCAGGTGCCTGTATTGTGAGGGATGCTAGTGGGAATGTAAACGACACAGTCAGTTCTCAGTTCACGATGAACTGCACTGATGCTGCCTGCAAATTTGGCTTCGACTTCAATACCTGTAGGAGCGAAAAAGACAGCTGCCGCTTTGGACTTCATAATGACTTCCAGGTACGAGGAAGATCTGTCAGAACACAAGGTTTGAAGAATGTTAGCAGTGTATGACATTGTTAACTGAAAACTATTTAATATACATTCATCTTTAGGTGATGAGCCTGGTTTCTGGTTTTGGGCCCATCATTACTGCTGGAATCTTCTCTGCCACTCTGTCCTCAGCTCTGGCCTCTTTAGTTAGTGCACCTAAGGTTTTTCAGGTCAGTTATACTAATGGGCAATAAACACATCTTTTTTTTTAGACATTGTACTTCATATTGGACCTTTTAATTATGCACAATTAAAACTGTGAAAATCATATCGTAGTTTTTGTTTTTCCACAGGCTTTATGCAAGGACAACATCTACCCCGGTCTAAGCTTATTCGCGAAAGGCTACGGCAAAAACAATGAGCCCCTTCGAGGCTACATCCTGACCTTTGGTATTGCTCTGGCCTTCATCCTCATTGGTATGGTAACACACCCTGCTCATTTTTGCTTTGATAATAAGGTATTATTTTTGTATGAGAACATAGGAAAGACTACCAAATGAAACACTGAAATAATAGAGGGTTATATTTACATGTAATAGTATGTTTTGTAGAAAGAACAAGTTTGATTCTAACTATGGGAAAAATAAAGACTAGATGAATTGGTTATTTTAGCATAGATAAGTTATTAAAGTTTCCAATAATAAATAAATAACACATTACATAATATACAATAATACAGCTGTTATTTTAAGCATAGTGCTGTTTTGGATACAATTAATACCAAATGACATATCATATTTGGAAATTATTGAGAAAGCTGTACCTGTAAAATACAGTTGTTTGTTCGTAGAGACCTTAGAGTTTAACAATCTAAAATATTTTCCATTGTGAGCTCACTGTATGATTTATTTATTTTAAATTTTTCTTTTTTATTGCAGCTAAGCTGAATACAATTGCCCCCATCATCTCCAACTTTTTCTTGGCATCTTATGCTTTGATCAACTTCTCGGTGTTTCATGCCTCACTGGCTAACTCACCAGGTAAGATCAAAACCCAGAAACAGGAGGAAATATGTAAAATGTGCTACATCTTGAAGTTAGGACAACAAAGGAACTTATTAGAGCCATCCCTTTATCTGATTTTAAAATTGAGCAAAGCAGTTCAGGGTCACAAGTAATATGGTGTTTAACAATGATAGTGATGTGAGATGACGGGGTTTCAAAAGGAATTACTTGAAACACTTAGACATGCCTTCAAAGAACTTAAAGTGTTCTTTGACACATCACAAGACAGGTCATAACAGAGTGCCCACAGCTAACAGCTAACAGGACATCTGAGCTGGAAGCAGTCAGGTGATCACTGCCATTTATTCTAACAGGGACATTGATAATCAAAGCTGTAAAGTGTCAAGTTTTTAACATTTTAAAAAAACTATAATTTTGAAATAATTTTGCCATGTCACAACTGCTCTCAGTTCAAAATGAAAGAAATTAAAGAACCACAAGCAAGAGATCAACACCAACACAAATACTAAATACTCAATATGCAGAATACTCAATACAGAAAAGATCTGAAGATGGTTGAAAGTGTGATGTTGTTGTTCAGTATAAGGAAATCAATATAATGTAGACACACAAACACACATATTTCTTTATTACAGTGCTTGTGGCTATATAATGCAGTCTGATAGTCAGTAACGTTGTGGCTAGTTCATTAAGATGGTATTTTCCAAATGGCCCAACCTCCCTCTCCCGTGACCCCCACCCTCCAATCTTGTCCTTACCTCTCTTCACTCAATAGACAGCGTTGACTTTATTAATCGCAGAGGGAAATTGCAGTGTTACAGAAGCCACTTCACATAAATCACAAAACAATGACGTAGGCTAAATTATATGCAAAGGTGTTGTAAAAATACATGTAAATAGAATAGACATCAGCAGTAGCTGCTTTCACTTGAACCCTGAACATATCTAGTACGTTACCCAGCTGAGCTGCACGTGAGAAAGAAAATGTCTGAATCAGAGGGCCCATAGATTAATTGGACATTATCCTGCAAGCCCCCTAGTACAAAGTCTGAGTTATGTCAGAATGTGATCTTTGCTGCGTCATGTCATCACAGCATTAAAATCTGCAAGCCCTACAAACGCCCCCTTGCCCCTCGCTGAAAATAAGTGGAGTTTCTCCTCATATAAGAACATGTGTGACTCAGCCTCCTGCTGCAGTTTATTTATAAAAACAGCTTATACATCACAATCACTATATTGTTGAATTTACTATTGTAGTATGTATTGCAGTGTGTTTGTAGAGAAAGATGTTGGGTCTCTGTTAGTGAAACAGTGCCATATCAGAGTTCTGGGAACATCATTTAATTGCTGTTTGGTGACAGCTGCATCAGGACAGTCAGGCCGTAGGTGTGATGTTACTGGGACAATAAACTAACATGAATCATCTGCCTGACTCAAACTGAGCATTGTTGATTTACACTGATGTTATGAACAGACCTCATAAGTCTTTACAGAAGCCATGTGACCAAACTATGTGAATATATAGGGTATATATTCACATATTTATATGTGTTTCTATAGTGTCCATTCACCAAATTGACAATAAGAGTTACCTCCAGTGGTGTCTGTCATGCAGATAGTGTTGGATTTATTCTTCCAGGTTTTAAAATATTGGTCCTTGACTCTAATCCAGTGTGATGGGATTTAGCTTCAGGTGCATATAGAATTTTAAAAAATGAATATAAACAACCACATTATTACTTTAAAGCTTTGTTAGCTTCTCTGTTTTCACTGATGCTCACTATTGCTTTAAGGAAGGAAAGGATTCGCTTTACAGTGTTTTCCATACATCATTTATTTGTGGCATTCTGCCATATCAGCAATTGAGTGCTACATATTGATTTCTGTTTTATTACTATATTTTCTGTATTGTTACAAAGATGATCAGAGACCTGAATCTTGTGTTTAGTTAAGTATAACTTGAGTCACTTGCAGATTTTTAGATTGGGGTTCCAAAAAGAACCCAAATCGGACCGGGCTTGCCTACCCTGTCTTAGAACATGGACAAATGAAACCCAAACTGTCTGCATGATACCAAAATCGACAAGTGAGAAAATACTTTCTTTTGTAATTTTGGTGAACTTACTCTTTATACTGTAGAATGAAAAGCTGAATGATGAATATAGTTGATTTTTTTGTGTATTGAGTTTTGTGCTTTTTCCTCCTCAATACCAAAGCTCTAGGAGAATTCCAGGTACAGATTCTTTATCTGTTTCTAATTCCTCCAAGCGGGTCATATAATTACACGGACTTAAATGGTACATGACTCAATTAGAGGCCAGTAATAATACAAACATTCAGCAAAGGATTTTACTGCCTCTGCAACCACAACCTATAAACCCCAGTTGGTGTTTTGGCCTCTTTAGGGCCAATCTCTCCTCACTCTAGGGGACGTATAAAACCCCTGCATTGGGGTGAGAGAAACATTACCATCAATGTACCCTTTATGTCCTGTGGTTGTCTTAGACTGTCATTGTGTAACTACACACAGTACAACTGTATCTCATCACTAAAATCCACTAGTCTAGTTTCTGTGGTACCTAATAGTCGCATAAATAAATATGGTCCCTAATAGCTGATATAACATTCTGGTCTCCAGTCTAACTGGCTGCTAACTCCCATTCTTTAACCTCCAGCACATATCCAACTTCAGCTTTATCCATGCTCTTTATTAGCAATATTTACAATGTTCAGACCATGTTACTGATGAAAATCTTTGCAAAATCTTTCCTTTCATGGAGTATGACCACATCTTTTTCAGGTTTATAGTGGTTTAAATAGCAGGTCTGACTTACAAACTGGTCCCAGTCAAGGAGTCTTGCACAAATCAGACCTCTGATCAACTTTAACATATAATGCATCTCCTGGGTTTACCAGAATTATTTATTTTTCAAATATTTTAATAGCTGTTCAGTATGTGACTAGCACTCTTGAGTTTGTTTAACTTTAGTAAATATCCTTTTGCTCTTAATTACACTGTTGTGACTTGTCTGGATCGGTGCTGCAGGGTGGCGCCCCAGCTTCAAATACTACAACATGTGGGTTTCTCTTGCTGGAGCCATTCTTTGCTGTGTGGTGATGTTTGTCATCAACTGGTGGGCTGCTCTCTTCACCAATGTCATTGTTATGGGTCTCTACATCTACGTCAGCTACAAGAAACCAGGTGAGTTACAGTATTAAATTGGCACCATTAGCCCATTAGTTCCCTGTATCCAGCCACTGTTGATGGAGTCATAGAGGTGATTGCTGATGCACCACTAGCTAGACTAAATACGACCTGTCCTGAGCTCTATTGTAGCATTTCCAAAAATTGGATTGTTGATAGTTTTCTAGACTGAGAAGTTGTAAAGGAACAAATAAGTATTTTGTGTGATCTAATATATCACTCTGCTGGATGATACTGAGCTGTCATGTTGTTCCACCCCTCGACATGCGTCTGTGCAGCTCAGAGTACACACCTGTGTGTACACTCAGTTTGACTTGCAGCTACACACACATAGAAGGCATTCCCAGTGCCTGTAACACCACATGGGTCAGACAGCCTTTGGCCCAGCAGGATGACCTGTAAACACACTTCTTAATGGCACTGTGTTTCTGCCTGCGTGTGTCCTCCCATCCAGATGTGAACTGGGGCTCGTCGACTCAGGCTCTGACCTACCACCAGGCCCTAACCCACACTCTGCACCTCAGTGGAGTGGAGGACCATATCAAGAACTTCAGGTACACAACGATACCCTACTGCTAAAACAGAGCACCTGCAGTTAGTAGAAAGAAGTGATGACAAAAACTCAGATTAAAAGAGTAAACAGCCTCTGACTCCTTTGCGTAGAAATATCCTACTTATTAATACTGCCAGACTAATCCTTTTTGTTCGTATAGCAAAACACATGTAGTACACGGTGCTGTGGTGCTTTTGAGAAACTGTGTCTTTGGGATATTTCCATGGCAGCAAACCAAGAGATTAAAAGGCATCTGGTGGTGTTTTCAGAATGACTCGTGTGTTCCTCTGAGCTCCTTCGTGTCTCTGTTTCACCGACTTCTTTAAATCCCATGGTGCTTAACATATTTGCTTTGATGTGCGCTACTCTGCTTCATTTTTCTTTTTGTCCTGTGCTAAGAAGACTAGAGGCCACTTTAAAGGTCAGAAGAAGCGGTGGCTGTACATATAAAAGCTAATAATGCTACTGTTGAGCTTGCACAGCAACAGATAAAGACAATTGCTCTATTTAAATATGTAGAGTAAAGAGTGACACTAATGCTTATATGTCTCTTTCGGATGTCTCTGAATGTAGACCTCAGTGTTTGGTGATGACTGGATACCCCAACTCTCGGCCAGCTCTTCTGGATCTGGTCCACAGCTTCACTAAGAACGTAGGCCTGATGATCTGTGGTCACATTCGCACGGTGAGCAGACACTCAAACACTGTTGTTGTTTGTGGTTATTAAAAAGATCTTTTTAAAACCCACAATGGTCCTAATTGCTTCAGAGCCTCATGAAGCTCCCAACACAGACAAATATATTATTATTTATAAGAGAATGTCAATAAATACTGCTGGTGGTTTTTGAAAAGAAACATTCAGTCAGACTGTGGTGGTGTTTGGATGTTTGTGAACCCTTTATAATTTTCTCTCTCTCACAAATATGCCCTACAACTTTCCATATATTTGTATGTATCAAAAGCATGTGAAGGATTCAGTCAGTGAATTGACAAACGTGTTCTGTCTGGGAGGTCCTCCCTTATCTAAAAAACTTCACTATCAAAGGCTGATCCTGATAACACGTGTTAGAAGTGAGTCATAGCTTGAACAAAGAGACAGACTGTAGAAGAAGAGTTGTTCACCAGGCTGAAAATAATTACAAAGAATATCTGGAGTTTGGACTACACCAGTCGACTATCAAACCAATTGTCTGCATATAGAGTACACTCCACACCAGTGTTCTCCTTCCCCAGGAGTGGTCAATCAACAGAGATCGCACCAAGAATAGGCACTTATCAATCCAGTGACTCACAAGGAACCTCAGGGTAACATGTAGGAAACTAAACGCCTCTCTTACAGTGCTTAATATATCAGTGTTCATGATTCGACCAACAGGAGAACACTGAACAACAATGATGTTCATGGCAGAGCTACAAGGGTGAACATTTCTGCTGAAGCCTGCAGTAAGAATGTTCTGTGGAGAGACATAGATTTACATACCTGCCACACTTACAAGTATTTAAAATCAGATCATTTTCCACAACAAAATCAAATATTTGCAGTGTTCTTGTGTTATTTGTTTCCCTTTTCTAGTTTGAGGTGTAGGATTGGGAACATGCAACAATGTTTTAGGTCATATGTCACAAACCTTCAAGTACCTCTATAAATAATGACACGAGTCCAGTAAATATATTACACACTTCCCTACATTCAACCTTAACGTTGAATGTTGGAATGAAAAAAGGTCAGATTATACTCTTTAAGCTACATCTAATTTATCTACTTTATGAGCTGTAGTGTTAACCGTTTCTTCCATGAAGTGTGAGGCAGGCTTAACTACACAGTGAGCCCCTTGATTGGGTTATACCACCTGTATGTAAATGCATTACTTAGTGAGTCTGAAAAGTTCATAATAAGCTGTAGGGCTGCTGTAAAAGTGACTTTGATTGCAAATGCAGAACAAACTGTGTATGGAGACAGGACTTACACACATATGCTTGACATTTTTGTACTGATTTGAGTGGTTACTAATCAGCTGACATATGCAGCATGTGCATTGTTCCTTTAAGAGTCACCTTAGAGCTGGTGAGCACGTCAGCGAGCCACAGTGGCAATGGGGTTGACGTGTTTGTTCCACTCCTCTATGCACAGTGTAAAAAGCCCCCGCCAGGCCTAACTGCTTCACAATGGAAAGACCATTTTGATTGGATGAATGTAGGCTGTGTGCAATGCTGCCGCTCTGGCTCTATGGAACACGCCGCCCTCTACAAGTGGCCTCTGATCTGCCCGGCTTGTATTGCTTCCATTAGGAGGACAAATTAAATGGTGTAAACATTCCCAGCCAATGGAATTACTGTTTCTGGCTGAGGAACAGCTTTGTGAACTATTTTCTCCAGAAATAAATAAACTCCCTCATGAGGAGTTTGAAAACAGGACTTCAGGTTGAATTCTTCAGCCTGTGGTCACAATATGATTAAATGAAGTATCCAGTCTCGTCTGGACCTACAGATTTATCTGCACAGTCATTTGTTTCAATCCTCTGACATCCTCTGACGTGCATGACTGTTGGGTTACTCACATTTGCCGTGTATGTGTGCCTCCATACAGAGCTACAGAAGGCCAAACTTCAAAGATCTAGCCACAGAGCAGTCCCGGTACCAGCGCTGGCTGCTGAAGAATGAGACCAAAGCTTTCTACACACCGGTGTTCGCTGAGGATTTGAGGCAGGGCACGCAGTACCTGCTCCAGGTAAGAAACTATAAATGGCATCTCATGTGTATTGAGGATGTGTTACTCTAGAGCATATCACTGAGTAAACAGCAAACAAGTGTGCTGAGATAAGTCAGCTGGCTACGTGCACAGATCAATTGTCAATAAGTGCTGTTCAGGCCTCTTGTAGCCTCTGGTAGCAAGTGCCAACAAGAGCCAGCAGCCAGCAGTGTTGGCTCACGGAGCCGTGTTTGTTGGTAATGATAAGAACCTGCCTCTAATGTTGCCAACAAAATCATTACATGTATGTAATGATTTTACCTGCTTCAGGATCATTGTATTCATTGTGTAAGAGGCTATAAAGTTTATTAATGCATGTTCCTGAACTGTGTCAAATGATCTCAGTTCATGTCAAATCAAGTTAAAATGTTTGTTTTTTTAATAACCCAGCATTATGTGCAGGGTCTCATTATTCTGCAGTACAGTAATAAATATTAATTTTTAGGTTGTAACACAACAGCAAAATGTGTTATTAACCACCCAGCCAAATTTGAGTCATAAAAAAACTCAGCAAGTGTATTAACTCATGATCAAATGAGCAATAGTCTCTGCTCTGAAGAACTCAGGTTGTGAAGCCAGTGAGAGCAGAGCCAGTACCTGCTCTGCTGCAGCTCTATGGTAAAAATATGGCCTTGATAAACATAATATTTGTCAGTAGGATGTATTGATTGTTTTGTTCTGCACACGCATGAAGAAAAATATCTAGAGTTATACATGTGGAGTTTGTGAGGTTCTGCTGGGCTGTTCATGTGGTGGGAAATGAAACTTGCAGGCACCTGTGAAATGGTGCTCACACAGGTGAGACACACGCTGCCAAATTTTTTAGTGTCCACTGTTAAATAAAGCAAATCTAGCGAGAAGTGGTAACCGCATTTGGAAGTACCAGGCCTTCATCAAGATATGAGTTCATTCAACTCTGGTTTTCATTATTTTCCCATTGCAGGCTGCTGGCCTGGGTCGCCTAAAGCCCAATACCCTGGTGCTGGGCTTCAAGAACGACTGGAGGGACGGAGATATGATGAACGTGGAGACTTACATCAGTATGATCCAGTAAGTCCAGTTGCTTTGAAGAATGCTGAGTCTCTGGTGTGAAAGTTAAAGTAAGACTGCAACAGTCAGAAGAAGATGTTGGCTGTTATTTAACTCCTGAAAAGTTGTAACAATAATTACTTGGTGCAGTGAAGCAACTTTTCTAAACCCTGTGACATTTAAATTATAAATAAATAGTGCATGAATACTGAATGAAGACACTTTTTATAGAAACTTTTCGACAGCAGGGTGGGGTGCAGGGAAGCACTTTTTCTGAATAGAGATGCTTCCTTGCAGCTATTTTTTTCTCTAACCCGACCAGTCTCCCTCCACACATCAAAGCAGTGTAACTGAATATGTGGTAATATAGTTGGACACACACAGGTTCCATTACGTTTTCTTAGTCTTGAAAATTTGGATGACATGCATAATTTACAGGAGACTCAGCAGGTGACAATTAGCTGCAGCAGCTCCCACTTCAGCCTCCACCTCACGTGTGTGACGTCACAGACGCTGCGCCAAATTAGCTTGTGATTTTAAAATGTAACAACTGTAAAACAATAGAGAAACATTGAAACAATTTCTTTATGTGGTCTGCTGGGTTCTGAAATAATGCTGTGCTGGATTAAGGCCCAATCATGCAAATATGTAATATACATATTTGAGCATGAATTATTAATATTAATATTATTATTATTATTATTAATTTTATTATTAACACTTTTTAAGTGATTTAAATTACCACAAAATTGGCACAAAGTGAACACAGATATTGCTAACCACTCCTTGATTAGCTAAAGCTCAAAGTAATATATATAAACACAGTAGAGGAGAGCTGGTACTAATTACACCCACTTTATGCACTTGTAGTAATACATGAGTCCAGCATGTGAAATCCTGTTTCCCTGCCGGATTCTTCATTAGTCACGTAAGACTTAAACACAGTCTAAAGTGTGGGGATTATAGCATTAGAGCTGAAGGTCAGAGATGGTTCAGCCCTACAATACTGAAATCAGGGTTAATACTCTCAGTAATGTGGCCTTTACTTTCCATCCAGCGAGCAGCTTTGTCAGTGCACTCACTACAAGTTTCAACCTGTAGGCATGGAAAAGATGTTTGAACCTGGCCTCTGTTGTGTGCACTCAGTGCTTATCGGTCTTCAGTCCATCTCTGAGCGTGTAATGCTTTATCCTGTCCCTGCTGATGTGAATCTCTTGTGTTCTTTCCTCTCAGCGATGCCTTTGACTTCCAGTTTGGTGCTGTTATTCTGCGATTGAAAGAGGGACTAGATGTGTCCCATATCCAAGGACAAGGTATCAGAGACACACACACACACACACCCACAACCTTAATGGATAACTGGTTTGGGCTGTTGTCTTCATTATATTGTCATTATCAGTGGAACGTTTTGCATGTCATCGTTGCTGTCTCATATCAAATAAATTTTAGGTAAATGTAAATATGACATTTTCCTTAAGTTGATCGTAATCTACTCAGACATAGTTAACAGTCACACATACATCTTCTGAGGTCCTAACCAACCCGGGGAGACAAGTATTATATATGATGTAACAGCAACAACCTGATAGTTATTTAGCTATTCTTGCTTTAGCCACACCTCCCAGCACCCCAGGGCTTAAGAGGCCAAGATGTCCTTTTGCATTGTGTTATGGAAAAATGTAGGCTGCAATATTTTAATACTATATCAGAGACCGGATGTCAGGGTCCACTACTTTGAATTATATGATACAGATTAAAAAAGGTCTCATGTGACTTCCCCCCACTTCATGGAAATTAACGGCCAAATCTCTGGAGTGACCCTTTAATCCAAAGCCATGCTGTTTTTCTCTCCTATTGCACAGTGCTTTTGTGTGGATAATTTTTTAAATTTCCATTTCTTCTTGTGGATTTTTTCTCTTCTTCTTCCACCTTTCTTTCCATCTGTTCTTGCATTCATCCTCCCAGATGAGTTGCTGTCCTCCCAGGAGAAGCCCTCAGGGATGAAAGATGTCATCGTGTCCATAGACACCAGCAAAGACTCAGAAGCTGAGTCATCCAAGCCGTCCTCCAAGGCCACCAGTCTCCAGAACAGTCCAGCTATACAGAAAGGTTGGTGAGGCTCTGTATGAATGTCTCTGCATACATCCCAATTCATTTTTAGATTTTCACTCTTCCACAAAGTAGAGATGAAATGGTAGGAAAATGTAATATCATTATTATAGTGATCAAAAATATCAGTTATCATTATAATGATGGTATTGTTATAAAGTTCTAAAAATGTTCAAAACATACTAGTACACATTGATCTGTGGGTATTATTATTGTTAATTATATTAATATTCATATTAATATTCTCTCTCACATAAACTAAACTGTACAAGTATTTGGAGTCTCTCCAAAGTCCTCAGGCAGCAGGAATCACACAAGTGTAGCTACTACTAACGAGCTAACAGGCTAACAAGCACTAAGTCTATCATCCATCCATTATCCTAACTGTTATCCTCTTAAGGGTTGTAGTGGTGCTGGAGCCTAAGCCAGCTGTCCCTGAACCAGAGGAGGGGACAGGTCGTAATGAGTCTACTGTTGGCATTTTTCAACGTACAGGTGGCAGCTCAGTATTTACAGAAAGTACTGAGGGAGTGTGAGTCCATGCGAGAGCTGGTACCAATAGTTAGTGCAGTCTTCAGCCATAACATGCAGCTCAGCGTGTAGTTAGGTAAGAAGGGAGAACAGGTCTGGTAAACTTGGGAAGATCCTGGGCTGTGTTTTTCCCTCCAGCAGGGAAAGCTTAGTAATCAGCCCTGGTTTCAATGAGAATGAAAATGTCTTACTAACCATCTGAAACTTTACTATGTCGTTTGCTGTTTGCCCCTAGCTGAGACACCACTGTAGTGAAGAACCAGTAGTTTTGTAACACACCTTAAGGTGATTATGTTGCGATTTGACGCTATATAAATAAATTGAACTGGATTGACGTAAAAGAATGAAATTAGCATATCTAAATGAATTTCCATAAACATGTCATTTTTTGTGTAAGTGTTGAGCTCAGTTCCTAGCAGAGGAAGGCTTTTCATGCAAGAAATCAGTTTAGCACCATTCTCACGGATCCCTCTTAATCCATCAATGGCCTCCCTTATTCTCCTTCTAAACACAGACACACACTCTCTCACACACACACACACACACACACACACACACACACACACACACACACACACACACACATATATATACTACACTGACAGGAAGTCACCCCAGTGGCCCATGACCCCAGTTGTCCCTCTGGGCCCAGTTTGTTGGTGTACAGATGTCCTCGGCCATGCGGTCTGTGTGTGTGTATAATTATCCCTGTGAGTTTGTGTTTGTGGAAAGTGAGGACACATTGGTCTTACGCAAATTCAAAGGGCTGTTTGAAAGTTCAAACATGGTTTTATGGTTCAGGTTAGTATTAGTTTTAGGTTGGTGAATTATTTCAGCATTTGGCCGTTGTTGCCACTAGTTCTTTGAAACAGACCTGTTGTGTCTAACTGTCCTAACTTGTATCTGGATTCTTTTTTTTTTTTTTTTTTTTTTTAGGCCTTGTAGAACAGGTGCGTTTTTGCCTGTGTCGTTCAGCATATGATGCTAATGGAAATCATTTGTGTCCATGTTGACTGACCGCACACATTCTAAGTTGGTGAATGGTTGAGCTTCGGTTAAGAGTTTAGGCAATTTATTATGCCAGTGTGTATCCTCACAAAGGTAGAAAAACAAACGTACATGAGAGAGAGATCACCGTCCGTGTTGTGTGGAAGTCACAACTACGGGCAGAGCAAGCAAACAAATTAACTGTTCCCAGATTGTGGGAACTGTACTATTAAACAATCACAACTGCATCCAGATCACCAGCCATCATCTATCCTGGATTCACGATGCCCTGTGTTCGTGCATATTTATTGTTGTTAAATTAGTTTGTCAGTGGCAACTGAACTTTTCACCCTTCCATTCCAGAGGGCTTTATTAAGTCTGACTGTTAGGAGTAGCAGGTTTATAAACCCTGTGGGATCCTCAGGTTGTTGATACTTGGTGGTCACTTGTGGGTTGTCCTTCCGCCTGACTTTCATATATGTCACTGTGACCACCTGAGCCAGAGGTGTATGTATATTTATCAACTTTTCAGACCCCTCTATCGACTTATTTTCAAAAAAGCGACTAGCGACAAATCTGGCAACTTTTTCTTGTGTTGCTGGCGACTTTTGGTGACCTTCGGAGTTGTCAGAGCACATATTGCTTTCTACTGTTTTCAACGAGCAGCGGGTGCTACTGGGGGCACCTCCCCCATCACAAAGCACTCACAGGTGGACCGTCATCACACAGCTGTCCCTCGCATCTGTTGTCAGAGTACAAGATGTTCACCCCTGAGCGACTGCAAGTGAATCGCACATGCGCAAAGCCGCTGCTGGCAGTGCACTGTTAAGAGGATCACAAGTTTACAAACCAAACCAGACATAATTTTGACATCCATCCATTTTCTTAACCACTTATCCTCGCAAGGGTCACGGGGGGTGCTGGATACACATTATAAATTATGCAAATTAGGTGATGACGTCGTTTAGCGACTTTAAGGCCCGCCAATAGCGATTTTCCTTACTGAGGAGTTGGCAACACTGGATCAAGCTTTAGACAACCTACGTTAAATGAGGTACTGAAGTCAAAACAGAATCATTACAGGTTTTTTTAGTGTACATTAATAACACTTCTTTTCTACCGTGGCTTTTTAGTATTTGATAAGTGCATCATGCTGCTGATAGCATCTGTGTGCATCTTGGTTTTATTATCCTCAGGTCTTTTTTTTTTGTTAATAAATGAATGCGTATCGGTTTCAAGTCAGGTCCAGGGAGAACACTGACTGGCTGTTCAGCTTAGCAAGTCAATATACAACATGAGAAACTGTGATACTTTTTGTCACAGATGAAGCTAACATGAGACAGTGCAGCATTTGGCCGTTGTTGCCACTAGTTCTTTGAAACAGACCTGTTGTGTCTAACTGTCCTAACTTGTATCTGGATTCTTTTTTTTTTTTTTTTTTTTTTTAGGCCTTGTAGAACAGGTGCGTTTTTGCCTGTGTCGTTCAGCATATGATGCTAATGGAAATCATTTGTGTCCATGTTGACTGACCGCACACATTCTAATCTCGTTGGTCTGAAAGTACAAGAAGTAGCAAAATAAAGACAAATGCCTTGATTCAGGTAATCCTCTTAGTCCCATCCAAAGCTCCTACCTGAGTCCTCATGTAGACAGACTGTTTGCCTAGGTCCCCTCCGTTCTGAATCGGCCTCCTCACTGTGGGAGATTTTGGCTTTAATCCTAGCATGGTCTCAGTGGAGTAGTTGAGCTTTGAGAATTAGAACTGACTCATGCGCACTTAATTCTCTCACATGTCCATGTGCAGTGGGTTGCTTACCAAATGGCCAGTGGAAGCCAGTTTGATTTAACTAGACAGTCCTGGCTTAGAGCTGCTGCTTTTATAGCTCAGAAGAAAAAGTCGGACTCTCTGTTAAAACTCCTGCCAGTGGAAACAGGGGTCTTGTTTTTCCACCAACCTGCTTGTCTGTTAGCATGAAGCTCACAGCCCACTCTTTTCCTCAGGACCGTACTGCATCTGTGTGTATGTCAGCTTTGTTGTATTTTTGATATGTTTTTTGTTACTGTACATTTTTCTGTTCATCTTGCTTCATGACCAAGAAACCTTGGCTGTAAATGGATGGCACATCAGCATTTCACCTCAGTTATGATTTATTTTTGTTCTCTCCTTTTGTCTCACATTTCCCAGATGACGATGATGATGGCAAAGCTACAACTCAGCCCCTATTGAAAAAAGGCAGGAGATCCACTTTATTAAGTTGCCTTAAAATCTTTTTTTTCTCTACTTTGTCCTCCGCCACCTCCCTGCCCCAGTGTGATCATTTCCTGTTATATATATGTTCCTTTCCTTTTGCTCTTTCTTTCTTTCTTTCTGTCACCTCATTTTTCGCAGAATATTTAGAAAGTGCCCTGCACCCTGCTGTCTCTGTCTTGTGTCTCTCTTATGTCTCTGGCTTGCTAGCTACTTGGCTTCAGAGAATAACATTTAGTCATTTCCTCCTGCTCTCCTATCCAGTCTCCAGCTTGTAGCTCAAGCCCAGTTTCTGAAGCTGGGCTATATGTGACAGTGCCTTTGACTCAGTCCAAGTTTTGAGTATTAACTTTGTGCGCCAACATTTCAATTTCCTCCAAAGTGTCTTTGGCCTGTTGCTTGTTCTCACTGTAGATGTGACAGTTTGCTGGTAGCTTTCTTTTTCAGGATGAAAACTGCTCTCATGTTTTCACGTTTCCAGCGCTGTCCAGTTCATTCCTGAGCCTCTTGCAGCTTCTCTCCCTGTTGTTTTCTGTATATGAATGTGTCTCACCTGTGTTTATTAAGCCAAAATAAAGACAGTTTAGACAATACAAAACATACCAGCATTAAAACGTAGAAAACTTTCTCTTCCACATTTAAATTCAACTCTCACAGGGTTTTACTGCTGTATCTTTGCTTGCTCTGGTATCACACATAGATTAGAGACACACTGACCATACTGAATCAGTTCACTGACTTTGTCTTTACAGAGAGACCCACATTAATGCCCATATCAGCAGTCTTGTATGTTTTAGTCATTAACCACAGTTAGCTTTTGCTTTTCATCTTACTGATGACTATTTTCCAGAGCATCATTTCATTTCAGTGTCCAGGTTCTAACTTCACAGCAACCTTTGTATGTTAATCACACTACACCAAGAAAACTAACCAGTGCTGAAATTATTAGTCAAAATGATTGATCACAGCTTCTCATGTACAATAAAGCTGAAACTTAAAAGGCTGTCTTGGAGTAATCAGTCTGTGGTTTTCCCCATCTTGCATTGGTGCTTTGGAAAATGATTTTTTAAGTAATAACATTTTACTAAAAGAAGTAAAACCTCTGGTGTGAGCATTTTCAACTTAAGATCCACAGGGGAAACACTAATTGCAGCTGCAGTGCTTGGGTTTCTCCTGTTAGTTTTTTTTTTTAGACTCATATGTGCTCACAATTTTATTAGAACAACAGTAGTCATACTGTCAATCAAACACAAAATGATGTTACCCTACAGTCACACTTAACAGTTTACACAGACAAATTCGACCAAAGTTTGTAACTGACAAACTGAATATTTATCTGCTCAGGATGTTTAGTTACTGCCCAGTCTGAGTTGGACTCTCTCAGGACTCCTACACACCAACAGATGATAGTTTTAGTTTTATGTAACAGTCTAAAACACTTTTCCTCTGTTGTTGTCTGTGTGTGCTGTGTACGTGTGTTTTTGGCAACCATCCCTGCAGACAAGAAGAGCCCGACAGTACCGCTGAATGTGTCTGACCAGAGGCTGCTGGAGGCCAGCCAGCAGTTCCAGAAGAAACAAGGGAAAGGCACAGTGGATGTCTGGTGGCTGTTTGATGATGGAGGTGAGTAGTCTGACTTTGCAGAATGAATAACCATCTGTATTTGTATATACAGTATACTTTACACACATAGTTTGTATGCTATAGAAATGTTTGACAGACTTGTTACCAGGTGTTAACTTTCAGTTACCCAAGTGCAATAATCATGTGGTTATGTAGTGTATTTGTATCTTTTAGTTAGTCTCAGTCAGAACATCCATTTAGCATACTATAGTAACCCCGAACTGTACCACAGCATGAGAGAGTGCTGTCAGCAGGACAGCACGGAGGCATGGACCCCTGATTTCATACTCAAAATGACTGTTAATCAGTGGAGCTGATGGAGTCAATATTTCAACATGACTCATTTTTTATGGGGTGAAATGGCTTCTGTCAGTCCATGAGGCTTGAAATATGTGATAACAAGGCCAGAGGCATGGCTCATGTGTCCAAGACAGTGACATGTGCCACTTCAGATCTGACTCATCACATCAGCCTCTTCAATAAAGACAGCAGAGACACTGACACTTGTTGGTGCAGGCAAAACTGTTGTTTGGGCTGCAGTGATCTCACTTCTGGCTAAATTCTGATGCTTGTAGCTGACATTGAGGATGAAAAGTCATGTTCTTGAGTGAACGTCATGTGTCATTATATCTGAAGTATTGAACTTTTGTTTTATGTTCTACCTCCAACTGAAAGTCAGTTACTGTCAACACTTTTCTGAATGGTGAGAGCTGCAGTGGTTTTGGGTGATAGCCTGCTCAGGCATTATGTCTTAGCTACGGCAGCAGTGACTCCTAATGGTTAGTCATGGGGCAGGTACTAAAATCTGGGTAATATCCTACTTTTACCATCTTTCAAACAAATCGAAGAAATCTGTGTTTACATCACGAAAGCCCCATGTTGAGCACCTGTTTTTCTCGTCCAGGTCTGACCCTGCTGATTCCCTACCTACTTACCAATAAGAAGAGGTGGAAGGATTGTAAGATCCGAGTGTTTATCGGAGGCAAGATCAACAGGATCGATCATGACCGCCGAGCGTGAGTACTGCACATCCTCCTTATCCACTGTGTCACATTTAAAGGTTGAATCAAGCGGCTCAAGTGACAGTACGATGCATTTACAAACAGAAAGAACTGTTGGTTGACTTTTCCCAGCTACCACATCCTGCTGGCTGATTTGGAGCCTCTGAAATCAATACCTGCTGGCAACAAAGGCTTAGATTTGAGAACTTAAAAATGATGAAAACAGGATGAAGTCCTAGAACAGGCCTCACTTTTCTGTTTTTATCATGTTTAGTGTTTACTACTATTGTTAATACTACTGCTGCTTGTGTTAGTCTTATCAGTCTGCCCACCATGTGTAGCAGACATTAGACAGCCTTGCTGTATGTTAGCGGTGCAGCCATCTGCTTTCCTTTCAGCACCACACTCCTGCTCAGCTGCTGCTGACAACATGTTTCACAGACACTGTTTGTCTGCAGGTACAGATACTGTATGATCTGCTGATGCTGTGCTTATTCACGTTAACCGTTAACGTTTAACACAATATGTCTACATACTGATTCACTGGGAAAAATGCACTTTAACTAAGATTACTCTGATTTGCTCAGATAACATTTAATTGCAAATCATCACAAATGTGTTTACTTGCCAATTGCAAAGTTTCTACATCTGAAATGTTCTTTTCCAAAGTGACAGTTTGGTTGATGTCCTTGGCACATGTTTTCGAACACACTGTAATCTGACACGCTGCAACACCAACAACTATATAAATAACTTGAAATGAATTTATTTAAGTCCTTACTGGCTCTGGCCTCTTAAATCATCTTTAATGAAGTTGTGGCAAATAGGCAAATGTAAGAACTCAACGCCTGTAAGTCGCTAATTGTAAAGTAAACTAAACATAACCAGATCAATGTAGATAAACTTTACATCACTATTGACCAATTCCCACACTGTGTTTTGACAAAGGGACATGATCAAATCCTAAATACTTCTGCATAAGTGTCAAAAGTATGTGAGTTGTTTGAATCACTTCACTATCAAAGTCTGATCTGTTTTGTAGTAGTGTGTCATGGCTCGAACAAAGGGGATTTCTGAAGACCTTAGAAGAAGAAGTTGTTGATGTGCATCAGGCTGGAAAGGCCTACAAAAGAATTTCAAAAAGTAAAAATGAAAAACAGGGTTCATGTCTTGGCAAACAGATTTAAAAATACCGAAGTAAAACGAAATGATTGCCTGCCTGTAAGGAGAGAAATGAATCTACAATGTTATGAAGTGGTCAAGAATATTGTAAATGATACGTTGTGGTTAATGACTGAAAATGGGAAAACCACCATTATGGTTCTTTTAATGAGGCTGCAAAGTAGACTAAATAGTGTAGTTGTGTTTGGAATAAATCATTATGTGACCATCCTGTCTGCTTTGTGGTTGTAATCCTCCAGGACTATGACTTCATCCAAGCCATTACTTTTAGACTAGAAAGTTTAATTCCCTTGGTGTTGTAGGGTGAAGCATTTCCCATCAAAGTTACCACTCTCTGTTGATTATAGAATCAATGGAGACATAAAGACATGTAGAGTGTAGTTAATTTTGAAAGTAAACTGCTTCCTCTCTGCAACTGATATGAGTCCAGTTTAGCTTAGCTTCAACACTGTGAGGAGAGAGGAAAAACTAACTTAGCTCTGTGCAGTTTAAAAATACACCCAATGACACTACTAAGATCAGCTTACTGGTCTTACTTGTTAATGTAATTTATGAACAAACAGACATACAATTTTTAGGGGGAGTTATGCCCCCCCATCTGTTTAGCACTTGCTTGCATGTACAGCATGGTTGTGGGCCTTGTATGGTCAAAATTAGGGCCCTATGATTTCTGCGATGTGCGAAATGTGGACGGAATCACAGAATTGAACCATTAAAATGGAATCCTGTATTAAACGCAGAATGTTGTAAAATTCGCTGATGTCGATGCAAAGCAAAACAATAGTTTCAGCTGCTGTCACCAGTTTAGACGGGACACAGCTTTCCACACACACAAACACACAGGCACAGAGGAAAAAAAGTCATGACCAGCTTGATGCTAGACTTCAGCTGATTAGTTAGTTTACATCATTTGTAAATTTCTGTTTGTCAACATACAAAACACATCTTCTTGTTTCATCAGTGAGTCATGTCAGAGGTGGGTTTTTTGATACGGAGAGAGTTGGCTGTTTTCCTCTACTTCCTCCATATGCTAAGCTAGACTAACCAAACCTGTGAGATTGATAAATATCTTCTTATCTTACTGTATAAAGAAAACGAATGAGCGTATTGCACACAATCATGAACTATTCTCTTAAGAATGTAACCTTTCCAATATTATGTTTGCATCAGCGGAAGCCTAAACCTTCACAACAGACTCAGATTTCAGTACAAAGTCATCTGACACCGTTCATGTTGTTACTGTCATCCCACATGTGCGAACAGAAACACACACACACACACACACACACACACACACACACACACACACACACACACACACACACACACACACAC
>JAUYWH010000014.1:19795246-19806787 GCA_034779795.1 Ctenopoma multispine | reverse complement strand
ACACACACACACACACACACACACACACACACACACACACACACACACACACACACACACACACACACACTCTCTTTCACCCCTTCTCGGGTCTCTCATTGTCCCCTACAGCTGCCTCCTACCTCCTTTTGTTGGGTAAAATTAGCTTGCTGCTAGCAGCTGAGCCTTTTATCTCTGTGTGCGCGCACACATCTCTTTGTGCACTTTGAAATCCTCTTTGTGTTTGTTTACAGGAAATCTACACAGTATTTCAACATTTCTGTTTACAGGCAAGCAGATTGTAGTGTATAATCGTTAAAGTGTATTGTTTCTGGAGTGTAAAGGTATATACATTACCAGTCAAAAGTCTGAACACACCTAGGAATGACCTTTTTTTCATGAAAAGATTTTTTTTCAGTTGTTACCATCATTGCACATGGTTTTCTAATGATCAGCTATTTTTTTTAAATGAACACATTAACATTAGCAAACATAACATGCTATTGGAAGACAGTACTAATGTTTAAAATGTAGGCCTCTGTACAATACAATAGTCATTTACAATAAGAACAATGTCTACACATTCATTCTGATCAGTTTAATGTTAGGAAATCTGCTTTTCTCACACAGACATGGCCACTTATGTGTCCAAATGTTTGATTGGTAGTATATTTAATTTCAGGCATTATGGTCTCTGCACCAAATCTGAGATAAAAAAGTTTATTACAGTTTTAAATGACAGGTTTTTATTTCTAGCTCTAGTCCTGAGAAGAATTGTCCCTTTAGTTGCTAACTCGTCCCATGTTAACCAGCTAGCCTCTTACTGTGTCTGTCAGCTGTTTGTGTTAGGGTAGAGCTTTCAAGCACTCGGCTCCTTTGAAGTTGAACCTAAAGGAAATGACTCTCATACGCAGAATACCATAGTGCTCCCAGAGCCTCTATGTTCAAACAGAGCTATTTAAAGCAGCTTCCCCTGGCTTTTAGGGTGACTCTGTGCTGGCATCTCCATCTGTAGCTCCTTGAACTGAAACTGTCTTACAGCTTGTTTCCAGTATTTATTCTGAATCTCTTTGTGTTTGCTTTTCTTCTGTGTAGGATGGCCACTCTTCTGAGCAAGTTCAGGATAGACTTCTCAGACATCACGGTGCTGGGAGACATAAACACCAAGCCCAAGAAGGAGCAGTAAGTCTTGTTCAATAAACTTCAAAAAGCAAAGCATTTACAGCTTCTACCCACCTGCCTGCCCTGACATGCGGTACTTACTGTAAGCTCTCAAATCAAAAGCAGTCTAATAAAGGGAAGTCACTAAGAAAGGCCAGGTAAGTGAACATGATGATATCTGGGCTGCAGTGATCTAGATTATTGTCTCATTCAGATAACTTTGGGCTTAAGTCACGTTTTCCAGAATCATGAAGCTGGCTCCCTTTTACTCTGAGTAGATCACGATGGTAACCAACACTGCACAACCTGATCCAGCGTAAGATAACTTCAGATTATAAGATCAAATCCTGTCAAGAGCCCAGACCCTGACCAGTCCTCATCCCTACAAGGATAGGGACAAAATAGTTTACAATAAAGTAATAAATAATAAAGAAAGAGAGGTACATCAGTCAAACCTTTGTTAAACTGAGTGTGAGTTTATCACTGATTAAATACATGATAACTGACCCAAAGGACACTATATGTTGATCATCTTTTATTTGAAAAATAATCCACATATTGTTACATTTTTCAATCATTACAAACAAACATACCAGTGAGACTGACTTGAAGAGTAACTGCTCCTCTCTGCTCTGGTCACAGAAATTCAATTCATCTTTATTTGTATAGCACGAAATCATAACAAAGGTCATCTCAAGGCAGTTTACATAGCAAGGTTTAGGACCTCGCAAAATATAAGTGTATATATACAGAACTATGTAGAAAATCCAACAGTCCCACTTGAGCAGCACTAGGCGACAGTGGAGAGGAAAAACTCCCTAAACAGTTGGATATTATGAGAATGTTTTTTATCTTTTATGTGGATCACTCACATCTTCAAAATTGCTTCTCCATCATCAGACAAAAGAGAAACTAACATATTCATTCAGTAAGACCAGAGTAATAATCCTGCTCTAGTTTATAATATATATTCTTAACCATACTTTAATATTTGAAAATTTCCAGCTCTTTCCACAACTTCTTATTCTCTTACAGTTATGTGATATATTGTCAACAGATCACCCAACACGGAATCACATTCTCACACTTTGAGCTGTAACCTGCAGATATTAGGTTTCAGCTCATATTATATGGCATTCTTCACACATGATTCAGCTGATGTTGCCTCTAATTAACAACTGCAGTTGGTAAGGAAGGTGTTACGGACCCACGTAAAAAAGCTTTTGAGCTGCACATAAACTGTGTTGTCGTGCAGAAAGTCTGTATATACCTAGTGAGCAAATTATTGGTTACAACCAGCTGGAACTGCATCTCCATCATACAGTTAAAGAAATACCTCTTCAACAGTTGGAAAACAAACTGAACATTATCACCTTTTTTTGTAAGTTGTTGCATTTAATTGTTTCATTTTTATTATTGTCATTAATTTCCAAATGACCAGCCTACACCAATGTAAAAGAACTAGATCCAGACCCCATACAAGTTACACCACCACCGTTAAAACAGGCTAAAACGTCTTTTCGAGGCTGTAAATAGACATTTTCCTACTTTAAAAATGCCTCTATTTAATAGCCATTCCATCTTTCCTTTACCAGTCCTCCAAAATAGTCCAGAGTCTTTGCGAAATATAAATTTAAATTGCATTATATTCTCATAAAGACAAGACAAAAGAAAATGCAATTCTCATTTTCACCCAGATCCTACAATGTCTTCCACAGCCAGGGGGAGAGTATCTGATCTCAACTAAACAATGCGATCTTTGTCTTATTGGTAAATGTAATGTAACACAAAGTGCAGTACTGTAAGAATGTTCATTTTAATAGATGTCTGTCAAATTCATCATTACATCTTTTAGCCATAATCATCCTACATAATGGGGATAATGATAATAATACATAAGAGAGACAGTGAACTGATGCTGCCCTCATGTGGTCGATAATATTTCTGTTTGCTAGTGAGAGTTTTATTGTACAGTCCTTCAATATTATTTTAGAAATAACTTAAACATAGAAATTCCACATCTAAGACATTACTACACCGTGTCATGTGGATCTATGCTGTAAGGAAATCACTACACTCACCAAGTTAACAGACCCACTTGCTGTTACTATACGTACACTGTGGTTGTACACAGTCCTGCAGTGAGGAGGCATTAGCAACAAGTGTTCCACATCTTCTGTGTGTTCAGTCTGCGTGGTCATCTCACTGCTGGTGTTCTTTGACGTGATGGATGTCTTTGTTTTCATATTTCTATCATTTCTCCGTGATTGATGTAAAACGACAAGCAGAATGACAGGAATAACGCACGAGTTGTGTTGTTGCTGCACCTGGCTTGGAAATTTAAGGTGGAAACTTTAGAGTTCTCAAAGTTAAGTTCAATAACATTAGATAAGAAGGTTTAACACCTTATAGAATATAACAGTACAACTATAAGTCATTTGTTTTCCAATTTACCGAAGAGGTTCAGGGCTATTTGATAAAGATGGATAAAGTTGTGTGCTGCAGTGTGCGCTGGTCATCCAGACTTCTTGTTGGTGCTGGAGTTCTCTGCTCCATTCTACAAACATTAGTCTGCAAGTGTTGGAAAACAAAATACTCACAGAAACAACCCATCTTTCCAAAGAGACCACACTGATTTTCAACTTGATTCCTTTGGTTCTTTAGCACTTGTATGCATGGTATAATCTGTCCTTCTGCCTGCCTTATATTAAAAATAATACTAATATCCCTGTTCTTCTCCACATGATGTTAACTGAAGAACCTTTTTTTTAACTACAAGCTGTAGTTTGCATGTTTCTCTGCCACGTTCATTCACTAATAACAGGGACAAGAGTATTTTCAAAAGGGAATTAACTATGATGTAATGCTACACTGATCAGCTGGTCAGTTGCATTATTAACTAACATTGTTGCAAATTTAGATTTTTTGATTGATTCATGATTGTAGTAAACAGAATTGTGCAGCTTTATCTGCTTTTTTTTTTCTTCTTCTTCAAATCCACCCTGAGCTGTACTGTTGTTTTTTGTGTAGCACTGCAGCCTTTGAGGAGATGATCGAGCCGTATCGGCTGAAGGAAGACGACATGGAGCAAGAAGCAGCTGAGAGGCTGAAGGACAGTGAACCCTGGAGGATCACAGACAACGAGCTGGAGCTGTATCGCGCCAAGGTCAGAACTTACTTACTGTAATTGACTGTACACCATGTTGTTATGTCAGTGTTCAGTTCAAAATGTTCACTGTTGAACAGTGTTGCAGCTACCAGTGACAATCATTAGTAGTAAATTGATACCTGTATGAACCTGTTTGTTTTGCTCTTCAGACTAATCGTCAGATCAGACTCAATGAGCTGCTGAAGGAACATTCGAGCACAGCCAACCTCATCGTCATGTAAGCTGCTTGTGTGTGTGTGTTGTGTGTGTGTTGTGTGTGTTGTGTGTGTGTGTGTGTGTGTGTGTGTGTGTGTGTGTTACATGATTGGGTACAAAAAGATCATCTCAGCCATGGGTGTTTTTTTCATACAAACAATCATAAGATAAGTTAATCCTTTATAAGTGGGAAATTTGCATTGTCACGGCAGAAAGTGGACAGTACAACATGAAAAGCGGCAAAAATTTAAAAACAATAGAATAAAAACTATACCAACAGAGCAGTACACTGTAGTACACTATCAATCAATCTAGAAACATAAATATGTATGAGTGTGTTGAAAAATATAAATGTCTGTATATGTATATACAGCTGGAGGGAAAGATCTTCTGAATCTCTCATCATCACCACTAATCAAACAATCGTCTGCCCTCTCTTTCTCTCTTACTGTTATGCTGTACAGAAGCCTGCCATTGGCCAGGAAGGGGGCAGTGTCCAGTGCTCTCTACATGGCCTGGCTGGAGGTGTTGTCCAAGGACCTACCGCCCATCCTCCTGGTGCGCGGCAACCACCAGAGTGTCCTCACCTTCTACTCCTAAACAAACACACAGACGAAGAAGAAAACGTTTAACTCTCACATCCCCTTTCTGAGACTGGGAGGAGACAGATGTACATACATACACTACACTCACACTCACACACGCACACGCACACACACATCCCAGCTCCAGTCCAAACCTTAAAGGTGCAGCACACACTGAAGAGGCAGTAGAAAACACAGCCACTGATGGAAGCAATGCTGGGAATCTGAATAAAGCTAAAGCAGGTGATATTGGTTGATGTGTAAATGTTCTACAAGTGTTGGAGGAATGTCGGGGTTTGGATGGAAATTTGGGGTCGGGGAGGATTTTGGAAGGTTGCCCACACTGCTCCTTTTTTCCAGTTTATTCCAAGTTATATGGGTTTTCCCCTCGTAGCGCTAGTTTCTTCTTATTTCCACACAAAAATCAGATTTTTGTCTCAGGCTCCATAGCAGTCATGCACAACGTTCCCGTCGCCATTCTTATATGGAATTTCCTGATGTTACACTCATTAGGTTGATTGGACCAGTTGTTGTGTTTTGTGATGCAGCAATAATCACCCTGTTGTTTTCCTTAAATATTGGGAGAGAACCATGCAGGAAGCTTCGCAACACCTTCTAAAGCCTTTTGGATGTGCCTTCCAGTTGAATCAGATGGAATAAGTATGATCTCTATCCAGACTGACAATGTGACGTATTATATGGTGGAAAATGGTTAGTTTTAATGAGTTTTTATTGTGATTCCTTCTTATTTGGAGCCTTGTATTTATACGAGTGAGTTGCATGAATTTAGTGAAGGTTGTCCACTTGATTGCATGAAGACTTTCTCTCTCTTTTTTTTTACCCTCTTTACCATGTTTCTTTGGGGCATAGCATTTTACTTTTGTATTCATTTTTGAGTCTTCCTTATAAAGTTGTTGAATATTTCCAACACAAGACACAATTTATCGTTTAGGCCCTGTGCCTGAAAACTGTATATGGATCTTACATTTAAGATCTTTTTCATTTCGTATTGTTTTTTGTCAGAAAAGATGTGAACGAAGTATTTTTCATTAGCCTCATCAGGTGGAAAAACAGTCTCTCCCATGTAGCTGCTGACTTACTAAATTCTTTGAACATGTTTTTGTTTCTCAATTTCTGTGAATCGTCTTTACCCAACAAGCTAGGTAAAACTATGCCTTAATTCTAGAACTAACGATTGTCATGAGTTCCTTTTATATTATAAGCCATACTGGCTGAACGGTCTGTGGGTAATGCATCAGTCACAAATTAGGAGAAGAGTTTTTGCATAACTGTCTTCTGTACTGTATATATGCATCTTCATTTTCTTCACACAGTCCACCTGCATTAGTCTGTTACATAGCTTACTGTAGGCCTCCAGGCTAACACTTTGCCAGCGTTAGCGCCACAGTAGACTCAAGTTTTGCACTCATGCACGCCTCTGGCTGTTGTGTGGCTCTATAATGGACTGCTGGTGATCCCTTCCCCACAGAGCCTGGTTGGGTGGAGATAATGAAATGACCTGCAAACTTTACAGTGGAAGACTTGCTGGCAGGACGAATGTGACATTAGAATGTGTCAAGGCAGAGTAAAGAGATACCTCTATGCATATGAGCTTGTGTTGCGTAAATACTTGTAATAAAAGTCCATCACTTCTTCATGCGAAAGGATCGCCTCTGTTTATTTAAGGGCCTTTTTAAGCCACGTCTCTTGCTTTACCCGTTATTGCTTTGGAGAACACTGGCTTGTAGCCTTGCTAACCATGGCTCCAATAAAAGCCATATAGACACAACGTCGCAATTATTAACGGTTCTAACTAGTTTAAATGTACTCTCTGTATGTTCATAGTCATAGAGAATAGTGACTTGGCCACAGAGCGTGCTTTAGTATCAGTGTGGCACACTGCTTTAACTGTCCTAAATTTAACATGGTTTCTACTGTTACTAGAACTGGAGAGGTAAAGTTACATTTATTCTAAAGGTGTGTTCAGACTGAAAGCAAAGTGCCACCATCGATAGTATGAAGTCTATTCCAAGTCAACCTGTGTAGTACTATCTGAAGCAAAGATACATCAGCATTTGTCAGGAGACTCTGTAATAACCACAACATGTATGACAGAGTTCAGTGGTTACTGACCTGCTTGAGGTTCTTGAAGTGATTTTATCCAAAAGACTATCAGTTCTGAGTGGTTTCAAGTCCCAGGTATTCAAACTCTTGAGTCCACCTTGAGTGTCTTTGTAACCACCTGTAGATTAATGCTCCACATGGCCATCATGTGTGTTGTTAGGGTCACACAAATCAAAGTGTGAACGGCTGTAAAATTGCATCAGGAGGCTTGCGAGGACAGTTTCATGGCCGTACCAGCTTAACATAGATGGTGTCTTTTACGTTGAGTAATCAAAAAAAACAAAAAAAAAATTCTTGTTTTGTCAAAACATTTCACTATTCATTCAAGTAGCTTCTTTTAGAGTTGGAGACCTCACATTTATCCTTCAGGGGTGGTTTTAACTCTAACCTGGCCTGAAAAGGGTCATTAGGTGGTTAATGGAAAGGGTGCGAGAAGATGGGAGTCGTTCTCCTACAACACTTCCTAACCCCTAACATGAGTTGTAAGGTGTGTCCACTCTCAAGCCGTGATACCCCAGGAATCCCTCCCTCAAAAGAGGGGGAGGACCACAACAATTTACTGCCATTTCATCTGTCCCTGGGAAAATGAATACCATTTCACATTTCGACCAGAGGAGCCACACCAAACCGCCCGCGGTAGGGGTTGTGATGGTTAGACCCTAAAGACTCTCATCTACTCGCACCTTTTGTATTGTTGATGAAGATTCTCAGTCATCTAGGTGAAGTGATCTGGAAGTGATGCAATAGCAAATGGAGTCTTGTTAAGTCAAAATGGTTCACTACTCATCCAAGTAGCTTCTTCAGTCTGAACTCACCTTAAGTTGGGTTAGTTGCAGCCTCAGTCTGAATGGTGGCTAACATAAGTGGCCATTGTGTAAACAGGTTCTTATTTGCTAGCTGTGCTTTTTAGCAGAAAAGGCTTATTGTGGGTTATCCCATAGAGAACGTTCACTGTTAGTGTTAACACTAGACTTAAACCGTAATAGCATTTAGAACAGATCTATTTTGGCTCCTGGATTTAATGGTTGTAGATCAGAACTGAACTGCAGAACTGCCACAAAACTAATGGAATAAAACAGGGTTGTCTGTATTTGTAATGTACTTCTATTTCTCTGTTTCCCTGTAGAAACAGTTTGAGCATTTTGCTTGTTACTTTCATGTATTCTGTCATTGACTGTATGCAATCTTAAAGAGGAATGTGACACGTTTCTTAGGTTAGTGAATGTACTGTATAATAATGAACACTACCAGGAGGTAGCATACATATAATCTCCTTTTGTTTACTTTTCTTCTGTGTAACGGTTTTCCTGCTTAGGCTGTAGTTGATACAGCACAGTGTACTGTGTGTCCGCTATATTGTGCTGTTAGAATTTATACAACTGCATTCCAGCACCCATCACTCCGTGCTTCACCTGCAGAACATGCAGGACAGGACTTTGGTATGCATACATATGCATATACGTGTGTGATGTTGGGGGCATTGTTCCGAGTGTATATATGCATCCAGTACATACACATTAACTATATACATACTTATGTTCACATGTGTATTAATCATACTTTGAGTACTTACTATGTGAAAAGCATGTTCTTTTGAAGGTACAAACACCATGTGTGTAAGTTGTAGCTCACAAAAGTGCCCCCACCAATGCCCGAATGCAGCATGTGTAAAATATGTTTCCAAAGAATAGATCCAGTCCAAAATGGACCGGAGAAAATTTCAGCCTGATCCAAATGATCAACCCAGAGCATCTACCACCAGAGGCATCCTGGTGGTAGATGTGTTGAATTAGACTGAATTAGTTTTTTATTTTCACTTCTAGGAACCAGAAGGAAACTACAAATATGGCCCCTAAAGGCAATTGAAATTAAAGATAAAATGCACCTCTGCTGCACTGAGTTTGGCCATTAAAAAAAAAATCTTTACAACAATACAAAGTTTATTGTATGTAAATCACATTTCTTAAATTCATGTCTTTCAATGCAGCTATTGCTTCATTTATTGTTAGTACAAGCACATAACATACTTTTGTTAGTTGTTAATATGCATTTTAAAAAAGGGGGTTCAACATATTTACAAGCTACAAGTAGATTCTGACATTTGAGGGCGCTGTTGTGCACTATAACAAAATCAGTGGATGAATCTTTAATCTATTCATTCATTCTGTTGTGAAGCACTCACTCAGAGCAACATGACTAGAACACGGGTTATTCTATATTTGTATAAAAGAAAAAAGTTTCTATATATATATATATATATATACACACACCTATATAAATGTGTCAGTCTGACGTGGAGATAATCTTCGTTTTTGATATGTTACATGAAATGAAGCTGAAGACCTGTCAACATTTTCCAGTCAGATAATAGTGTTTGTGTGTTGTCTTCATTTATATCCTGATAGACAGATTCTGAAACTTGTCTAATAATACCAATGTGTTCTACTGACGATACCAAATGCTACCTGTAATCACGTCAGCTGCGTCATCATCTGAACTTTCTCTAATCACTATGTATTTCTTGCCAAAGCCCCTCTTCCTCTTCAGTCTCCATCTGTCATGTGCCATGATGATGGATATTGTAAAAATACGTTGGTCTTAATATCTCCTATTAGTGGACGCATTTGTCCACACTGCAAACATTAACTAGCCTGTAAATAAACATTGTGGTCTAATGGCCTAAAATCTGGGGGTGGAATGATTACATCGAATTTCAACATGGAGAAGATATTTATTTTAGTTCAGAAATGTATCTGCTTTTTTTCTCTGTATTTTGGTTTTAGTTGTAAGTTAATTTGCATGTTTTTTTTCTCTTTTTTTGCCGTTGATTTTAGCAAATTGTCTTTATTTTTCTCTTTTTGAGTCTTTGTATTTCTATCTTTTTCGATGTCTTTTAAAGAAAAGACACAAGGACAAAAGCTCCTGCTTTCACGCAAACATGGATGGAATCAACCCAGCCGGTTGAAGCAGTAACGTTTTGATACACTGTACTGTTAACAGTCACAGATGTGCTTTTTCTAACATTTTAACATTTATGATTACCAATACTTTGTACATCTTTATTGCAATAAATAAATGAAATTAAATCTGTTACAGTCAAAGTCTTCCTGGGCTGTGTATTATTTATAAAATTACAGCATAGGCAGGATGCCATTATATTGACATACCAAAATAACTGCTTAACAATATTAAAGGAGAACTTCATCATGGTTTTAGTTTTGGCAGTAAAGCAGGCCCAAAACATGATAGTGCCACCACTATGGTTCACAGATGGGACAAGATTCTTATCCAGGAATTCTGTGGACTTTAGTCGTGACCAAGCACAGTGCTTCTCATTTAAACCAGTTCTACTTTAGTTTTATCTGTCCAGCAAACATTTTGCAGCAGAAACACCTCATACACACCGCGCGATGGCGGAGGGTGATGTTTGAGGCTTTTTTTGTACACTTTGAACTGAAATACACCAGTAAATTTACATCAGAATGTTTAAAAAAAAGAAGAATCACAGTTGTGGAATGAACTGGTCAAAGTCCGAATTTCAGCTTCTTTGAAATGCTGTTAAAAGAGCTTTACATGCGTGTAAAGAACTGAAGCAATGTCAAAGACAAAAGGCTCAAAATTCCTTGACAGCAATGTGAGAGACTGTCATACTTCAAGTGCTGCTAAATCCAGTTCTAACTCTGTAGATTTTCAGTTGGTGTTAAGTGGCTGTGTAAAGCTGCAGCCAACTTTAGTGTAATTCTATCAGCATTTAATGAGTTTGCTTCACTGTTAATTTCAGATATGACTATATTTTTAATGACTGTTTGTCTGTGGATCAAAGTTTTCCTTGGAGTGCAGTGAGGATAACAATTTAATTATCATGGAGGAAGCAAACATTTTTCTATAGTAGCCATATTACAATTGGTTTCTTTTTTATTATCGAGTTCCATTGGTACAAGATTATGTGATTTTCAAGTAAAAAAATGTAGAAACATATTATAATGCCTCTTTATGCAACTCTCCTGTGTCCTTGAGACTTCTTGTGGAGGTTGTCCAAAACGGTGTGTCGTCACTATGTTCACCACTGTTCTGATACGGTCTCAGATATTATATTATTAAGTGACATGCGGTCTCCTGATGATATCACTGTTACTCTGCTCCTCAGAACAAATTGATAAAACACAATAGTTGTCCAACTAATTTATTACAATGTGAAACACCAGTCACTTTGTACACACACACACACAGCTCTCTAACAGGTTACATATAAGAATATACAGGGTGGGCCATTTATATGGATACACCTTAATAAAATGGGAATGGTTGGTGATATTAAAGTCCTGTTTG
>JAUYWH010000014.1:19773579-19795146 GCA_034779795.1 Ctenopoma multispine | reverse complement strand
AGAATTAAAGAAGCTGGACTTTCCAGCTCCAACAGATCCAGTGAGCAAGATCTTAGCCTTGGACACAGATTTGATTGAGGGTTTGTAGTTCCTAATGTTGTCCATCAGCTCCTCCCTTTTCCTGTAGAAACAGAAGATGAAGACATTTGATGAAAGTGACGGTGATGGTAGAACTCATGGTTAAAAGTAAATGTGTCACATTTTGCGAAGAACGTCACTGTTTAAACAGCATACAGCGTACAATGACTGTATTATTAGTTCATCATAATCTAAAATAGCAGATTTAGCTTGGCAACAACATTTAATGTGAATGCATGTAAAACACACTGTACATTATTATAGCGAAAGGATTAACACTGATATTTTTTCACATCACCCTGCACATATTATAGCATTCTGTATTGTATTGCGCTATACTAAAAAATTGTAATAAATAGCAGCATGATGTTTAGGTCTAGTCGCTTTATCCATCTTACTGAGAATCCCAGATTATGTTCCTCCATGGATGATCAAGGTCTAGTCTTGCTGTTGAAAAGCAGAATACAGCATCAAGAAAGTTAATTATCCAATATGATAAGAAAATTACACAACTTTACAACAGTTAACGTCATATTAACTAAATTCTGTATCATGAAAAAAGTATTTATTGGACCCTTGAATCTTAAAAAATATATACATCATTTTTGATCACTGAATTGTGTTTAAAAAAAACAATTGACTGCATTTCTGACATTTGGGCAATTTAAACTTTAACACCAATTCCACAAGAGTTGGGACACTGTAAAGTGCCCTGAGATGACTTATGTTGTAAATTGGCGCTATATAAATAAAGTTGAATTGAATTGAATTGTAAAAAAACACAATGATTTATAAGACATTTTTATTATAAGAAAATAAATCTGGTAATTTTGAAAAAGAAACGTTGTTTAGCCTCTTCTTTTAAAAACAGTCAGACAACATGAGGAGATCAACTGCTGGATTTGTGAGAGGAATGCTTTCCCATTCTTGCCTGATAAAAGAGTCTAACTACTCAACTGTCCTGAGTCTGGATGGGAGCATATGTTGCTCTACAACCTGGATATATTTTTCAGCACTGATGGCGCCTCTTCAGGTGTGCAAGCTGCCCATTCAAAGATATTAATGCACCCCAATACCATCAGAGATGCAGAAAGTTTGAACTGATAACAAGGAGGTCCCTCTCCTCCGCGCATTTCTGGATGACACAGCAAACTGTGTTTGCTAAGTATTCTTCGGTCCATGCAGTTTTGTCCATCACAGCCTTTTTAATGGTGTCTGAGAGCTCGAAGATCATGGACATCCAATATTGGATTTTGATGATGATGTAGTTGATGATAGATTTAAATTCTTTGCAATTGTACATTGTTATATTATTATTGTCTGAAATTGTTTGACAGTTTGTAGACACAGTTTTTCACAGATTGGTGAACCTCTCCCCATCTTTAGCGACGCAATGGGATAAGCATCAGAATGGAATGCAGAAGGTGGCAGGGTTGAATCTCAGCCAGACGCCCAGCCCGTATCCCCTACCAGGTGTGTCCTTGAGTAAGACACTCAGCGCTAGCTCCCCAGATGCTGTCTGTAGCTGCCCACTGCTCCCCTCAGAGGGATGGTTAAATGCAGTGTTGTACACTGTATAACTATGAATGTGACAAATAAAAATTATTCTTCTAAAAAAGATGCTCTTTTTATATCCATCATCATTTTACTGACCTGTTGGTATTAACTTAATTAGTTGCAAATTGTTCTTCCAGCTTTTCCATGTTGGTACCACTTACTTCACCAGCTTTTTGTTGCCTCTGTCCCAACTGTTCTGAGACGTGTTACTGCCATCAATTTCTAAATTACCATACTTTTTTATTAAAATGGTGGATTTTCTCAGTTTAAACATTGGCTACGTATTCTATGTTCTATTGTGAATAAACTATGAGATTATGAGATTTGTAAATCATTGTATTCTGTTTTAATTTTACACAGTGTCCCAACTCTTATGGAATTGGGGTTGTACAGGGTGAAAAAACTAAACTTTTATCCAAGATGGCCGACTTCAAAATGGCCACCATGGTCACCACCCATCTTGAAGAGTTTGCCCCCTCACATGTACTAATGTGCCACAAACAGGACTTTAATATCAAAAACCATTCCTATTTTATTAAGGTGTATCCATATAAATGGCCCACCCTGTAGTTTATTCTCTGTTTGATTGGAGCATGGTTGGAGGTTTACTATGTCATTAACCAACCAACAGTATTGTAACAAAATTTATGTAAGACATTTGACACGTAATAATTTAACCAATACAAAACAATTAAAGCTTTCTTTTCCTGTACAGGCAAGCATTAAACACTCTCTGTGAGACATACGGACCTCTCTATCATAACTTAAACTAAACTTAGACATGGCCGGCATAGCACCCATCACAGCTCATCTGAGAGGGTGGGCGGAAAAGTGTAGGAGCCCAAAACGAATGACCATTTATGGACTTCCCCACAGCTTGGCATCAAGGGGTTTAGCATTTTGAAAAAACGTTTGAGAAGAAAGCTTACTGACCAGCTACCAGCCACTATGCAAGCACATGTCCACCTCAAGCTTCGGGCCTCTGACTATTTGTAACATGGGCACCAAACTTCATAAAAGTATAGATGTAACATCAGAACATGAAAAACATCAGTTTTTCTCTTTCAGAACGACAACTGGCACTATGATAACAACGAGTACCACACAAACAGACAAAGTAATCAACCACAGAATTTTACAGAGTCGTTTTCTCTTTTGTTCTGCTTCTTTCTTTTTCAGCAAAGAGTCAAATCCTGGTGTGTAGAGGTCCTCGAGCCAGAAGTCCAGATCCTTAGCAGTCTTCTCGTCCTCCTATAAGATTAAAATATATGTAACTATCAAACATCAGCATGTCCAAATATGCTCAGCGAGCGTAGTCTGGGTTCGTGACGTGACATGTTTGCATATGTGCTGTAACATAACAGAATAAGTAAAGTGAATTGATGGCACACTGTACATAAGTAACTTTTTTCCTTTGATCTAGTGTCCAGGCAACACTGATTGTGTCTGTATGCTGTATACACTGTATGCTGATGTGATTTGGGGCAGAAGACATACTAACTAGTAATTGTAATTGTATAGTTGTTTTGTATTATTACATCATTATTAAGCTAAATCGTTGACATACAAATTTTTATAAATTTTTTACATATAATAAAATATTTTTAATCTAAAAAAAATAAATAAAAATGCTTTCTAATATTTTTCACACAGTTACCTCAGCTACTGCTCAGTTATCATATATTGTCCTTCCAGTCTGACGTGAACAGACGTTTCTTCATAAACAAATCTGAAACTTCATCTCTCTGTTGCTTCTCTGTTGTTATTCTCTTCTGTTCGCTGTTAACAGACTGTGAGGCCTCCGCACTGACGCGTGATGGTGATAACACACATGCACATTACAAGTAAAAACAGAAGACACATAGATTTAAATCTGACTTCTCTGACAGGTGCATTGTCAGAGACTGAACATAAATCTAATGTAAGCATCTACTAGTACATTGGGTTGTGGTTTAGGTTCCAGCTGAAGGTGGATTTTCTTTGCTGGACATAGTTTATGAAGACTGGCTCTTGTCTGACAGTTCCATCCACTGCATTCAGAGTTCCATGTGCTGCCATCTGGCTCTTTTTCTTTATGCAGCCAAGAGCCACAACGAACAGATACACAGATAAACTCTTTTCCACCCTCTGCTATCTGTTTGGTGAAACGAGAAAGAATCCAGTGACGGAAGTAGTAAGTGGTCGATTTGGTTTTATCTGTAAACAGTAACTGTAACTTATACTATTTTGCAATTGTAATTTTAAAGTATCTCATTTTTCTAATTGCTAATTATATCTTATATACTGCTGGCTAACAGACTGTATGTCTATTCATGATAATAAACTCTGGCACAGAAGCTGAAGCACATGTTTCGTATATTATAACAAATGTAGTTTGGTAGCGTTCATTTCCTTCACACAGGTTGTGTGATCAGAGGCCTCCTGTCCTGATCAGTTTCTTGCATGTGAAATAAATGAATAGCCTGTTTGCTATTATGTCAGCGTGTGGGTGTCATTTTTCTACACAGGAACTAGTTGTTTCTGGCATTTAGCACCTGACATTAGCTTTTGACATCTCTGGATCAAAATCACAAATCTATTTATGCTTGTTGCTTAAATTGTAATAATACAAGATGAATCGTTTAACAATTTAGCGATGTGCTAGACTCTGTGTCTATGTGTCCCTCTTTTTGTTTATTACAACGACTCGTTTCATCAAGTACAAAAACTAATATAATGGAGGTGAAATCTTTCTACTAAACAAAATATATTAGCTAGAATTACTGCATTGTGGTTTTGTGCCTGTTGTAGACTGCATGCATATCTGTGCAGACTCATATTCAAGTTTATACATGAGTCCAAGTGGATCCTTGTGCCAAATTTGAAGAAATGTTCTCATGTCTTTCTTTGTTGTCTCTGCACCCCAAACCCCCATCCATCCTGTCAATCTCTCTTCACCCCCTTTGATTACCTTTAAGTAATTTGTGAGGTTTCCATGGATTGCTTGTGTGTCATAGTCCTTGACAGTCCAGGAAGGCTTGCTCTTCTCGTTGTCCACTGTGTCCACTGACCTCATGTCCATGTACAGAGGGTTCCTTTTAATGTTGGACTTCAGAGTGACTGGAGTGATGTGTCTCTCCAGGTATCTGTCCACAAACACCACAGGCCTTCCCTCCGGAGATGGAGGAGACCTGCTTTCCGTGTTCACCCTTTGCTCTTTCTGTGGAGATAATGAGGATTTGTCACCACGTGCACCTGTGGGCTTTCAACTCTTTCTACAGACAGAGACAAGATAAAGGAGACGCGCATACAAGGTCGCCTATGCTGGATTCTCAAAATGAAGATTACAGATGCATTTTATTTGGTCTACTACGACTCTGCTGAGAATAACATGAGACTTTGTGATGAGAAAGAAAAAGAACACAGCATTCATGAGCTCCAGAGATGTAAATAATAGGAGAACCCTTATTATCACGCATTGCACCTGGATTGCTGTAGAATTTTCCCCCTTGGAAAGAACATAGGTAATTTATTTAGAAAATAATTGTACATTTCTATGAGTATTTTAATGGATGTATGCTTTTTTCCAGCAGTGAACTTTGTCTTTGCTCTGCCAGCAGAAAAACTTGGCTTTATTTATTATTATTTATTTATTAGGCTGTGCAGATGACCCTCCTTCTGTCTTGATCAAATATTCCACCGCACTCCAGCTGTGTGTATCTGATGATTGATAGATACTGAATGCTGCACTGCCCTATTTTCCTCTTTCAAGTCACTATCTCCACACAGCTCCAGACCGTGATCATCATCTCTTAGAAGATTATTCATACACATCATGCATAATGTATTAGAGTTTATCTGTCATGTAGAATAACATTGAAGCAGTCAAAAGCAGTTGTTCACATGAAATGGCAGAAACAGGACACACAGAGATGAACATTTAGAAAGTGTAGGCCATACCTGGGAGTAGACCCTGTTCTGCCAGTGTCTGTGACTGGACATGACCGCTCCCACCTGGAACATGCCGTGCGTGGCCGGCAGCATCCCAACATCGAGCTGGAGGAACTTCTCTGGATGGTTGTTGTTTGGCAGAGCAGAGATATCCATCCTGGTTCTGCTGATCCCTGCTCACTACCTGATTGCCTGGCGGGATGCATATGCTCGCCACAACTTGCAAGTTGCGCAATAATTCATGAAGAGCAAGATATTTATGAGCCTGGATCACTTGCAGGTGTGTGTAACCCAACCTGTCCATTAAAAGCCTGATACTGAGAGCCAACAGTGTCAGGGGAGAGACAGAGAGAGAGGTGGAGGCCTTGTGCTTCACTTGTCATCTGAGTAATCTGAGTACTGTGTTACGTAAACCTATGACAGTCTCAAGATGAATTACACTTCTCTGTGCGATGCCTGAGGTGTAGCCTATGATCTCTGATGTTACTAACTACTGTGCTTAAGCTTTACAGCGGTGATGTCTGTTGTTTTTTTCTCTGTTACCTGCTGTTCTTTTCTCTCTCCGCTGTCTTTCCACTCACTAAAACCTGTCGAGGCAGATGGCCGCCCTACGCTTAACCTGGTTCTGCTGAAGTTTTTTATTTCTCAGGTGTTGCCCAGTGCTGCTCAATTGGGATTGTTGAGTTTTTTACATTATTCTGTATACACTCATATTCTGTGAGGTCTTAAACCTTAAACACTGTAAAGAGCCTTGAGATAACATCTGCTGTGATTTGGTGCTATATAAATAAAGTTGAATTGAACTGTGCAACTACTACACCTCCAACAGCCTGATGTGGCCTGATCACCATCACTGTGATCAGACCACAATATACTGTATGCTTTAGATCAATAATTTGCTTCACTAATATATTGAAAGCCAGTGTCCAGATTTTAGTGTTGTTACAGGCTCTACTGTCAAGTCAAAAATTGATATAGAAGAAAAAGCAAGAACTGAACCAAATCTAAGCATCAGACTGACACAAGACTTACTGAATCCATACAGCATCTCTGAGGGAGGATAAACCCCTGGAGCTTAATGACTTCATGGCCTTTCCCATGCTATTGCAAGGCGTTTCTGTCAAACATCATGTATCTGGATGGATCATTTTTCTGATAGCAATGGATTAACAACATTATAAGTAAAAAGAACTGATCAAAAAAAGCCCCCAAAATGGAGACCTCAAACGAGATCTTAACAGTTAATAACTTACTTCTGATGCATATAATGAGTTTTTATTACAGCTCATAATCCATTAGTACAGCAAAGTGATATTTTACACATATAGTGAGAATTAAAAAAGTCATTTTCACAAATCCAGATTTTTCTATTGTTTTATCAAAGGTAATTTTACCCTTCATTAACTGATTTGCCGCAAAAAAGTACTCTAAGAAAACTGAAAGTAAAAACCACAGCATAAAAAAGATTTAAAAAAAAAAAACAGTGAGTACTGTCATTAGCATAAAGAATGGAGAACAGTGTCCACTTAAAGGCACAATAACCAGAGACCAGCTTGAATGAACTCTTCCTGAGTGTGTGTGTGTGTGTGTGTGTGTGTGTGTGTGTGTGTGTAAGAAAGGGTATCCCATTAATTCCTAACAGCCAAAGTAAATGTACCTTTTTTTCTCGCTCATCTCCTCCTTTGCTTTTTGCAGCTTAGCATTTTGCAGATCCCTCTATAGTTTTAATTTTCTGTCTTTTCTCAGTGTTATGTAATCATACAGTAATCCACTGATAATCTCTGTCTATATAAATGCAAGTAAATCCAAGCTAAAGGGTTGTAAACACATTTTATAAAATAATTCCCTTTTCTTTTTTAATCATTAATTTAAATGTTTCAAATACATAATAAAAATTATTTAACATTAAAAATAATAGTTAAGTAAGTGACAGATGTCCAACAATGAACAGAAAGCCTGAGTGAAGCAGAAGATGGTGAAGAGAAGAGAGAGAGAGAGAGAGAGAGAGAGAGAGAGAGAGAGAGAGAGAGTGAGTGAGAGAGAAACACACAACCTGGATGCTGCTGGATGTGCCTGAGAGACAAAACAGAGGGTTAGATGCACATTTAAAAAGATGGAATGCAGTGTGATTATGATAGATTTATTAAGACTGAACCAGACACTGGTAGCTGAACAAGTCCTGAAGTAATCAATGAATAATCTACCAACAGATAGTGAAGTTAATTTAATTTTTATAAAGTCAAACACATGTTTATTATTGCAGCGGCACAAAAATACCCAAACTGACTTCTTTTCAACCTGGAGACAGACGGGAACTCTGCATTACAAAGATAGAGAATAAGGTTTAAGGAGATCAAACAGGTATCATGGAGCACTTCTATTTAGGGTCTAAGAAATAGGAAGAACCTTAAATTCTATTAGTATTCTATAATTATTTTGATGCTTTGACTCTTTTTTTCTAAAATAAGATGTATGTAATACATTACATTTGATATTTGATTTATGTTGAACCTGCAGGACCTGAAGGTCACAGCTACACCATCGTTCAGACTTAGTTTGTCATCAATCCAAACTCCAAGGCTTTTTGCAGATTCCATAGGTGTTAGCAGTGGCGAGCCAGTTGGAATTGAGATGTTTTGCTGAGGGGAGTTGTTGCCTGGAAAGATCAGGATCTCAGTTTTGGATAAGTTCAGTTGGAGGTGTCGCTCAGACATCCACGCAGATATGTCTGAGAGACGGGCTGAAAGTTTTGTTGCGATAGTGTCATCAGCAGAGAGTGATAGGGAAAGCCATGGGCCGCAACTTTCCAAATCTCACTTTCACCTATTTCTTCTGCCTCCCACATTTCAACATTTATGCTTTCTCAACTCTACATCAATCACTAAGTTTGTTTCATTTTGAGCTAAAACATCTGTCAAACCTTGAAAACCCATGTGTCTCCATGAAATCATCTTGCTTTCTAGATTTCTTGGTTTTCAAATCAAGATAATACTAACATTCATTGTTGTGTTTTAATCTTACATGATTTCGTTTTCTTACATGATGACCATTTCGTGTGAACTCATATGGAAAAGGGGTTTGCATTAAGGACACAGCTTTCCCAAAGACACTGGACTGCTTTCCATCTTAGCGTTTACCCCGCTGTGTGTTTGTCTTAACACAGCCTGACTCTGTAACTATCTGTTTTATCATGAGCTGGATGCCACAGAACTACTTCTCTCACATTCCTTAGTTGCTCTTTTTTGGACCATGCTGTGATCCGACACATAACCAATCGTCTCTTTGGTTAACCTAACCCAACCTTAGCTTATCCATAGCCAGTTATCTGTGCCTAATCGTGGAGGCTGGAATCTGCTGTTTACCCTGGCTGATGGGAGCATGACTGTGCACAACAGATTTGCTTTTTGGAAATATGTTCGTCACAGGGAAACAGATGGAAGACGGAGGCAATCACAGCCTCCTTGGCAGAGGTTTAAAGCGTGGTCCTGTCTGTGCTGCAGGCGCGATGGAGAGAGAAAGAGAGAGAGAGAGAGAGAGAGGGAGAGAGAGAGAGAGAGGGAGAGAGGCGTGGGGGAGGAGTGTGGGTTGGAGTTGCGGCCACAGAGATGTGGATGGTGCAGCAGGGTTGCGCAGCAATCCTCCGACGATGTAACGTTAAAGAGGAGGAGTGAGAGGTCCGGGGAATCTGGCCAATAAGGCGGATATTGCAGTTTTACCTTGTGCACATGTCCGATGTCGTCATTGGGAAACCACCATCGTACTGCCTCGTATCGCATCCCTGACAGAAATGGATAAGCACAGGCTGGGAGTGCGGACTGATGCGGTAAGACATGGGGCTTTTCACGTCGTGCTCTGTGCACTGACTGATCAAATGATGCATTTCACCTCTGCTAACTGCAGCACAGCACAAGATTGTCTTCCCTCTTGATCTGGGTTTGATTTGACACCAGTGCAGCGGTCATCGACACTGAACACGGTATTTTCGGATCTGTGCACACATCAGATTGCATTAAACTCTCCGGGCTCGCAACATGTCGTTGTGTTTGTGAGCAGCTTGTGTGTCCTCCTCATTACTGTCCAGTGCGGTCGTTTTATTGCTGGGTGATGTTGGACTGATGTGGGCTATTCCCATCCTCGAGCACTGACATCATCCTCATCAGGATTGTGGCTCCAGGCAGCAGCTCTTCATGCAGCAGCAGCAGCAGCAGCAGATTACTACGCAGTGTTCGCTGGCTCAGCGCGTCAATGCGACGTTTGTTCGTACCTGGTGCATTGATCCGCAAACTTCATTTCATTTCAAGTGGGCCCTGAGCAGCGCCCTGCAGCTCGGGTTGTGCAAGATTTTGTCATGAGAACACAGTCAGAGTAGCTTAGCCAGATGTTGTAGAGCTGTGCATAGGCCACAACAGGCCTTTGTGTGCAGATAGATAGATAGATAGATAGATAGATAGATAGATAGATAGATAGATAGATAGATAGATAGATAGATAGATAGATCCTCTATTGCCCATCACATGTATATACATGAAAATTAATATAAAAAAGCAGCAAACTCTCACATAGAAGCTTAGACACATGTTTTGTAGGTTATTTGTATTATAAAAAATGTAGCTTAGTCATTAGTAGTATTACTCATTAATTCTGTCAGTCTGTCAGTGGACATACTAATTCATTAACTAGTCATTTCAGCGACATCTTTGCATTATTCATTTTATAAAATGAGGAGCTCTCTATCAGCCTGCAGCACCCAGGTGGCCAAATATGGCTGTGTCTCTGAAGACAGACAGTGATGGAGGGAGAAAACTGCAGCTGAGGCCAAACAGCAAACAAACCTAATGTCTAGAATTATAGTAATGTGTGTAAGTTCTGTCAAGTTTAACTCCTGTCCTGTTTATCTTCAGTTGACTAATGAGTAAATATATTTGTTTGTAGTTAAATAATGTGTTGATGAAAAGTAAATTGATTCGCAATATATAATGTGATAATTGATCATTATTACAGCAGTGGGCAGGTATAGTGCCATCCAACATTCCTCCCCTCTCAATTAACAATTCATAATCTTTTAGTGCTTCTACTAGTAGCACGTGGCAGGCCTGAGAACAAGACATTACTATAATAAAGAGAATTAGGGTCTCTGCATTGGGCATGATGACCATAATCTAGCTGTAGTATGCAGCTAACAAGGGTCAGATCAAAAGAGGATCAAATGGGATACTAAGATTCTCAGTTATCAGAATTTGAGAAATTATGGTTATCGTCACTGGTTGAGTGTCCATCTGTCTTTACAGGAACCTACAGCTTAGTATCATCAGCATAGAAGTGTAATTGTGTGTTTGGCCAAGACATGAGCCCTGGAGTACCCCATATTTTACAAAGTACTGCTATCCCATGGTAGTTGTATTATGGGAAACACTGTGTCCTGTTTATTGTGTCATGTTGTAGGAAGAGTTTGCCCACATGAAGTCAGGCAAGAGAAACAAATTTTATTTTCTAGAAAGAGTAGAGAGTGCTCTGTGGTGTGAAAAGCTGCACTGAGATTGAATAAGAGAAACACAAAGGTGGACCTGAAACCATATTAAGGAGAAGATCATTGGTTTCGATAGTGAGCGGTGCAACAGGACTCTAGACGAAGCTGTGTTGAAGTGACTTGTGCGGTGCAGAGCCTATGCTACTGTGTAATAAGAATTATATAAAATAAAAATCCATTATAAAAACTCACTGCAGTTTGGACGGTCAGGTTCAAGTCATATATACTGCAATGCCTTGAAATGGAAGTATCTGGACAGTGACAATATTCTGACTTAATACACCACCACAATATATTTGAAATAAAACAATCAAGATGTGATTGAAGTGTAGACTTAAAGCTTTTTTTAAGAGGAAGAATATGGCATTTACCCTTTCGGAATTACAGCCATTTTAGATTTGAGTCTCCATTTTATGGGGCTCAATAGTATTTGGACAAAGTGAAAGTGACATAATTGTAAATATAACTATAATTTTTAATCATTGGATGAAAATGCAGTTAGGGTTATTATGCATCTGCACTGTGAAGCAATGTCCTATCAGTTTTGTAGCATTTGGCTGAATTCAAGCAGAGCGTATAGCCCTACAGATCTTCTATACATCTTCTACTTCTGTCAGGAGTCACATCATTAATAAACACTAGTGAGCCTATTCCATTGGCAGCCATACATGCCCATACCATAACACTGCCTCCACCAATGGTGTGGTATACTTTAATAAATTAGCTGTTTCTTCCCTTTGACATACTTTTCTCTTCTCATCATTATGGCCATCACACCTTAGGTGTGGCCAAAGATCTTTTATCTGCTTCATTTGACTTGAAGTAATGGGGGAATGGACCACACCTGATCAGGTAACTTCTTGTCAGTTATTTGTCAAAATAATAGAGTCCCTGAAAATTGAGTTGAATTGGTCAATTTTGTGAAATCTCTTCAAATAAAGTTGAAAGTCTACACTTCAATGATAGATTGATTGTTTTATTTCAAATCCATTGTGGTGATATATAAAGACAAAATCAGAAAACATTGGTATGGCACTGTCACTGTCGAGATATTTCCAGGCCTAACTGTATGATCCCTGACATGATTGTGTATGCATGCTGTATAATCCAACATGTATGATTTAGTGTATCTGCAGCACATGACATTTTACCAGGCTATTGAAGGATCTAACAATATCTCTCCTGACTTCCCAGATCTTTGTTCAGGGAAAATCATGTAGCAGAAGATTAGAAGAAGACTCTGTAGTGACATTGCAACAATAGCAATACGTTCCTTCATTCTAATCTTGTGTACAGGTCCTACTGTGTGCTATGTGTGAAAGAACATTAGAGCAACAAAATAAAAAAACTGATGTAGAAGAAACTGCTACTGTGTGAAGCATGAAATGTTGGTTCTAGTGACAGTGGCAGATTTATTCCCTCTACATTAGAGGCACTGAAGAGACTCATGAGACAATCCTGCAAATGGATCCTGGGAATGGAACAGGAAACAACATTTATAGAACTGAAGACTCAGCTAGCCAGCTCAAATGTAATGGCATGCTTCAGTAAGGAGGCAGAAACACGTGGCACTAGGGGCTAATCTAGTGGAGTAAAGTCATGAGTCAAAAGCAAAGAGATCCACCAGTGATGTAGTGTTGCTATGGACGCTAACAAGAAGCTCTTGACTTCCTGTGGACTAGAAATTTTCTCTCAATGCTGGTGAGATCTGTCTGAAACAATTACTGTGTGTTTGCTGGTTACTGTATTGACCAACATTGTCTTAGATATTCCCTTAATATTTCTCATAGGTTACTGAGGGACTAGGGAGTGTTTAGTTGGTTTTGCTATGTTTTCTATTTAGTGAACTGGGAGATGATATAAAGCAAGACTAGAGTTCTGTCTGAGCAAACTGAGTAATCAGGCTCCTCAAAAGCTTCACAAGTTGTGACCATTTGATTTTTGTAAATTTTTTGGGAAATGTGGAAACTGATGTATAGTGGAATAACAACATTTCCATGACATCACTCACCATAGCAGCCATGCTTCCAGCTATGGATATCTGGCCAGAGGAGTGGCCAAGTGTGGCACAGTCCACCCCCAAAACATGTCAGCAGGTGGTACCTTGTTTAAGTCTGACCATTCTATAATAAATGTGTAGGCCTGCCTTTGACAGCAACCTTATATTAATGGTTTCTTAATGTAACATTTTGACTAGCTGATATATACCCGTATAAATAACATTTTGGTTGTGTACTGTAGTTTTGGTTTACAGAAACATTTGCCTTGCATTAGGTGTTATGATCACATGAAGAGATATGCTATGCTTTCCACCAACATAAGTGCATAACAGCTGGATGTCGTATGTACTATCTATGGCCTTATTTAGGTACAACTAGCTATCCATCCACTCTCCTAACCGCTTCAGGCGAGAGGCAGGTCGCCAGTCTATCGCAGGGCTAGATACAACTAACTTGATTAACTAATTAAACAATACTACAATATTTTTCAAATGTGAGAAAGACAAGTATCACAGTTAAACGTTTTGTGGAAGGTGAGAATGTGATTTTTGGATAAATATTGTAACACTATCCAGGGTTGAAGGGACATGAATATAACAGCAGAATTTCATATCGTCTTAGGGTTGACAGGCTCAGTGATTTGACCCTGAACTAATAGCTTCTTTATTTGCAGCACTGTGGGTCGCAGGACACTAACAAAGCACAGCTCATTGCCTCAATTATAATGGAGCTTGCTACTCATTCTTGCCTTTCTTTTGGAAAAAAATGTCCAAGTGTATAGTTACATGTCTGGCTTACCATGTCAGCTGTATGAGCAGGAGACCTGAGAGAACCACATATAACCTAATTTCTGCTATAACCAACACAGTCTTCAGACATGTTACTACAAGTGTCCCATGGTCTGGATACACCCTACAGCAAACATTACACCTTAAAACACATCACTGCACAACACGTTTTCTTATCCAGACCTATTTAGACTGACCTGTCTGATTAATCTCAGTAAAACAGGTTCTTCATTTCACCTGAGTTGCACCACTTACTGACTTTAAAAATCATTAATGAAGCTAGTATTGTTGAATGGTCACAGCTGAATTGCACAAGACCACTTAGATTCCATGCTCAGGCTAAAGAGTACACAACCAGTAAGCACACAGTTTTTGTGCTAAACTGTATTCAAGAAGATTATCTTACGATACAGTATTAGGAATCCCTGTAGTATTTGTGTCTATATCTCTCAAGCGGTTTGTGTACATCTGTTTTTGAGATGTATTTAAAGTGAGATTTCTTTTGGGAGCCCTAATATTTTCATCCAAAACAACAGCATTGCTCTGTGTATTTCTGGAGCTCACTAATGAAATGGCTTCCTGCAGTAATGAGGGCTCTGGGAAGGTTAGAAAGATCAGATAAGAAGAGTTTAGAGTGCTGGCGGAGACTGTTGTAAAGATGGAATTAGTGAAATTAGGTGAGGGAAAAGATCTCTCAAACAGCTGGCAAGCCAGGACAAATACATGTGTTATAGAGAGATAGTGGAAAAAGACAGGGAAAATTGTGATAAATATTTTTGAGTCACACCTCAATGTGTGACCCACATATTAATTGGCTTGTTGCACTCAAAAGATACTCATCACGTTTAAAGTCCTTGCACAACTGTGCCCAGACTGTGAAGTTGAGGTTCCTGCTGCTTTGTAACCATTTTGGTTTGTATTATACTTTCTGTATAATATTTGACATATCTGCTGACTGGGAAGGAAATTAAATAAATAAATCTGTTTGTCTCAGAGATGTCTTGAGTTGTCACGTGTTGATGGTAGATGATGTACGGTTGGTGGGTTTTGTAGCAGGTGTTAGATGTTGAGGCCAAAACGGGTGTGAGTGATGAAACACGTAGCCTAACACTACACTGGAGGAGAAATGCGGAAACTTGCAAAGTGCAAGCAGTTGGAAGCAGAAGAAGGTTAGTTTTTGGTGGCATTGATCCACTATTCATGTGTTACTAATCTTAACCAGACCGCAATCTTCCACTAACGTCCAGTTCCTTCTGCCCAGATGCAAGTCTTCCTGTCTCTGTTTCACTTTAACTGTGTGCATCATATGTGCTTCAACTTTTTTTGGGTCTGACTAATGTATTAAATGTGCAAAACTAGCAAAGGCACATCACAGTTTATCTGCAGTCCTATTGGGCTAAGGTTAAATGGTGCAGTTGTACACTGACCGACCTTCATTGCAAAGGTGCTGGAAACATTGCTTAGAGAGTATGATCCACATTGACATGATAGCACCCCCAGCTAGTCTACAGTTCCACCATATCCCAAAGGTGCTCTACTGGATTGAGGCAGTATGGGTCCATGCTTTCATGTTGTTTACACCACATTTTGACCAAACCATTCAAATGTCACTACAGAAATCGAGACTCATAAGACCAGGTGTTTTTCCAATGTTCCACTGTCTAGTTTTAGTAAGCCAATGCGAATTGTAGCCTCCTGGTCTTAGCTGTCATGACTGGGAGCCAATGTGGTCTTCTGCTGTTGTATCCATCTGCTTCAAGGTTCGACACGTTGTGCTTTCAGAGATGCCCTTCTGCAGACCTGAGTTTTTTGTAAGTTACAAAGTTTGAGTTCCTGTTGCCTTTCTGTCAGCTTGAACCAGCCTTATCATTCTCTGGCATTAACAAGGTATTTTCGCCTAGAAACTGCTGCTCACTGGATATTTTCTCTTTTTCAGACAATTCTCTGTAACCCATTGAGATAGTTATGTGTGAAACTCCTTGCTGAACAGCTATTGTTGAGACCATCCTGCCTGGCACCAACAACCATGGCATGTTCAAATTCACTTTTCTTTCCCACTCTGATACTGTATTAGAATCCTACAGCCAAGAAGCTTTTAACATTTCCATAAAATGTAAAACAAATGTCAGCAGTTTTATCTTCAGCTTTTTTTCGTTGGTCCTGCTATACTGAAATTGTACCATAATATTGACTCCAAAACAAAACTGAGGCATATACTGTACCCTGCCATGGGTTTTGTGTACCCTTACTGTACTATTATTTACAGTGTTTATAGGAGTATAATTTTTTTCAAATTAGTTTATTCTCAATTTTCATGTTGGGCAGTAAGAATAGCAACATAGGTATCTCTTTTTTTTCTGCTTCTAAAATTTCATTTCACTTCTACAACGCCCCACTCCCTTAAAGGTGGTGAATATACAACTCTCAAAGTTTGCATAGTCAGAGACCACTGACAGATATGAAATACAAACAAGGACAGCACAGAATAACTAAACTAAAAATGTGATGATCAGATGCGTAAATTAGTAAATGTAAATTTACAGTGTATGTGTATTATAATGTGGGTGAGTCAGTGTGTAGTGGTGCATGTTGATGTTGGGGGAAGGGAAGTCTAGAGAGGATGAGTAAAGTCTCCCCAGGGAGTCAGACATTTTCTAGGGTGTTCAGTGCCAATGGTGCAGCGATGCAGTGCTCCTAAGAAAACCCCCACAATGCACCATAAAAACACTGTTCCCTATGCTCACTGACCAGAAGTAAGAGTAATACCCTTCCACAGGAGAAGTGACATCCATTACACCAAAGTGATTCACTATCTCACACTGTACAAGGGATCGGTTAAAGAAATTATTGTGGTCCCTCCATACTTAGCGTTACTGATTAATGGAATGGAAAATGGAAATACATATATATTAGTATCAAAAGGCAGATTCAGTGATGTCACTTGCACATGTGCCTGCAGTCCTCTTTCAGAGACCAAGCAAGCCACATGGCCTCACATTTGCCTCTGGTATAGAGAGGAGTTTATGATGATGACTTAATGACTACAAGCTGCCCAGATCTTGTAACTCCAAATAAAGTTCAAATCATCATCTGTCACCCCTTTTTATTATTTAACCTTGTAACATGTTCAGCATGGTACAAGTATAGAGCTTTAATTTTGGTTTTATTGATCCATGTGTTATTTAAGTGTTATTTCTTCATGCTCTGTTTGTGATGGTCAGAGGTTTCCTGTCACATGTGCTCATTATGTGTGTGTCCTGAATTGCAGTAACCAAGTATAGGACACGACTCAGTTCATGTACTTGTAGTAGCTCTGACAGAAAGCCGAGTCTAGTCTAACTAGATACTGTGCAAGAACTAATCGGAGTGGAAACATTACTCACAGCAGTAATCACATGTAGGCCACGTGTACAGAATTTCTTTCTTAAAGAGGTATGACATGGTAATGTTTTATCACAGTACAGACCAACATATAAAAGTGTTTGCTCTACTGCAGTGGTTGTCAAACTGTAGACCAATAGAGGTGCTCTATATTAAGTACATAAAAATAATTTTAGGATTATTATTATTTAGGTTCATGTCTCCAGCATTAATAAAGTTTTTTATGGTTGGATCAGGGAGAGACCCAGTCTGAGTTGTGGAGTTATCTTGTGACACTTCTTTGAAAGCGGATCGCAATCAGTACAGCGCCATATTTAATGTTAATATATTTAGCTAATTTTCATTTCTTCATATTTTAATATTAAAAGTATTATTACTATGTATGTGTTATTTGTTATGATTTTAAAGAAAACGTTCAGTTTGAATTATCTTGTATTTTGAGTAGAGTGAAGATTTAAGATTGATTTTCAGATTTTTAAGTAGGCTGTGGTACTCTTGAGTTTGGGGACCACAGCTCTATAGTTTTTAGGTTTGAAAACTATGTTTTTCTCTTCATTGCTCTTAACACATGTTTATTAAGTGCAATGAACTGATAATGTTGCAAAGATGTTTCCTTTTTTGTCTAGAGCAGTAGTTCTCAAACTGGGCTCCCCCTAGTAGTATACAGGAACAGCTGAGAATTTTTTTACGAAAATTAAATAGTTTACAGGTTTACTGTTTCTGCTCTCTGGACAACGTCAAAACGACTGACTGTCAGACTTTTATACTCTTTACATTTCCATAAACATTATTATTATTAACAGCATTAGAGTTACGTAACACAGCCTCCTGAATTACAAGTGTTAGCCCAAACTAACAATAAGGTGTTTTCATTCACATGCTGTTGTAGCAGAAATCTGGTATCTGAATGTCTGTCATAAATTTTAATTATGTCTATTTTTGTTGGAGACGTTTAATTCAGACATGTGAGCAGACAAAGCACAGGTCGGTAACTTCGCTGATGCAGACAGTTGTAGAGCTGTGTACAGATATGCACTCTTCACCCGTTTGATCTCTCAGACTGTTTTTACACACGGTCACATGACATCTAGTCGCTGAGGTCTGTTGGATAATAAGCCTTTCTGGTGTTTTCCTCTCTGGCAGCTCAAATAAAGCAACTAAATCATCATAGTTTACAGATTAACTGTTTCCGCTCACCGGACAACGTCTGACCATCAGACTTTTATACACTTTACATCTGCATAAACACAGGTTGTTAATAACAATGCTAAATTGATTGAAGTTGGTTCTCACTGACAAATGTTCACACCTCACCTGTGAGATCACTCTGGATTCAGAAATAAATGTGATTTACAATTACATCTTCAACACTTCAGCGCATGTTTCTGTTAATGTGATAAAAACAGCCTGAGAGAGATTGAATGAGTGAAGTGTGCGCTACGTTATTACCAGTGGTGAAAACGTAGTCAAACAGGGTCATGCGATCGTTTGATTGATTGGTGGAACTATTGTGTAGAATAAATGGTCGAGTCAAGAAGTCGAGTGTTGTCAAATATAGCAGAGTAGGAAGCATTTCTTCTTCACAAAAATACTCAAGTAAAAATAAAACGTATGGTGCAGTAAAACTACTACTACTACCACTAAACTACAGTTTATTTACTCTCCAGTAAATTGTCTAAATGTCGGGTCAGAAAAAAAAAGAGAAGAATAGAAGAAGAACCTGCATAGAACTATACAGAATACCCAACAGTCCTTGAGCAAGCTCTAGGCAATAGTGGAGATAGAAGAAACCTCCAGCAGAAGCAGTCCAGTTGGGATAGGGTCTACATAGATAGCTTAGATGAACTAATTATTGAAATGAACTCTGCTTGATCTACAGGAAAGAAGCAGTCTAAGTAAGACTGAGGTCTTACAAACAAATCTAGAGCTGTTGTACATCCAAGTCTGTCCATGCCAGGTGCAGGAAGGATGTGATCAATTATTTCTCTAATAGAAGAAAAGATGAGAAGAAGATAGAAGATGTTTGCTATTAATGATGAATAATATGTGGTTCTAGCATAATGATCCAGGGGCCATTTTATTAATTATTAAATTGTCTTTCCAGGCTAGGCAAGGTCCCTATAAATTTGTGGAATGCCGCCTCCTTTCCAGCTTTGGTGATGTCTGCTTTAAGCTACAGATTTGTGAATTTTACCACGAAGCTAACCTCGTCTGATTCACTACCTTCTTTTATAGCATTCAGCGTCTCCTGCTCTGGTGCCGGGACTGCATTTGACCATGGCAACTGACTATAGACTATAGCAGTCTGACTATAGAGCTGCCAGTTAGCAGTGTGGGTTTCTCAGCAGGTGTGTCACTCAGTAGGAAAATCTGTATAAAATATGAACCAGCTGGTGGTGAAGCTTGGGCGAGGGTTTCTGGGTATATTTTCTCTGAACCATCACCCAGCCAGAGGACAACTAATAGCAGCTAAGCTGTGGCTCTGAACTAGGTACTGGGAGCAGAGTGGAGAAGTTAGAAGATCTGCTGCTGCTGCTCCCTGTTCCAGTCAAATCACACCCACAAAAAGGGAAAGAAAGTAATTTTGTGTTGGTCTTGAGTATGCTTGAGGCTTGTGGTGTGAGTGACGCCAGATGGAAATTGGTCTGGGGCATAGGGGCATACGCTCCCTCCACGCAATGTGTGCAAAGTATTCCCGCTAAACTTACCTGCTTGAATATGCTCATCCAGCCTCACTTTTGATCAGTGATGGATCTAGAAATTCAAAAAACAGTTTAAGATAGAGCTGTATTTACTTTAATTTCTTTTTTAATTACTTTTCTCTCACAAAACTGAACCTGTTTTTTCTCATGGTACTATTTCAAATAAGGAAACACTATAGCACTTTATGCCATTCTACGGGACATGGATAAACAGATCTATTCTTTCTTTCTTTCTGAGGACTTTTGTTTGACAGTGAATGATGCAGTTAACATGGAGATCTGTGTGTACTCACGCTACACACTCCAACCCTCCATGTGGCTGAATTAAAACATTTCTGCAAAAAAGAGTGGGCCAAAAGTAATGTGAAAGAAAGCCGTTGCCACCAACACAATTGATGATGATCTGAATCATTTAAGTGACAAATATGCAACATGCAAAACAAAAAAATCAGGAAGGGGGCAAATACTTACAACACTTTATTTCCAGTCCACTGTACAGTAAGCACTTAATATGCAAATTATTTTGTTTGTAGTATGGTGGACATGAAGATTTCTTTTGTAGTGATTTAGTGACCTTCACTGAACTGTTACTGCACAATGACAGCTGCATTCTTTTAAAAGGGCATTTACAAATGTAAACATGGGAATGAACTTGCCGCAGGATTTTAGGAAGACATCAGCCATGTCAGCTCATAATTATCCTCCATCTGCTCAGGTCTGAGCGTCTGCTTGAGCAGTTGCTCACCCTGGGTTAGCTCCTTCTCCCGTGGTGGTCTCACAAAGGTTGCAACAGCTTGTAGTTGTTTTTGTCATGTAAGCAGACCTTTCATTTCTGCATCATTGTTTTTAATTGAATGAGTTAACAGACAGATGCAAATACATTTTGTTGAATAGCCTGACTGTTTACTTAGTTTCTTTTTACATAGTTTTTCTAGTTCAGAGGGTTTCTTGGTCACAAAACCCACTACTAAATGCTGTCCTGCAAATGTCATATTTCAGCAGCTATGTGTTAGATTCTTGCAGATTTTGCACTTACAAATCACAACATAAGTCATTTCAAGGCATTTTACAGTGTAAGGTTTAAGACCACATATCTAAATATATACAGAATATTTTAGAAAAACCCAACAGTCCCACCAGAGCAAGCACTAAGCAACAGTGAAGAGGAAAAACTCCCTTTAACAGAAGAAACCTCCAGCAGAACCAGGGTCAGGGTGGGCAGTCACCTGCCTCGACTGGTTGGGTGAGTGGAAAGAGGAGAGAGAAAAGAACAACAGGCAACAGAGATCAAAACAATAACAAGGAGCAGCAGATGAGGCACTGGGCAGGTTGCCAAGACCAGTATCTACAGCTCCAAGTCCAAGGATACTTGCAGAGAGATACAGGGAGAGAAAGCACAGCTAGGGGAAAGAGAAGAAACAAAGTTAACATGCAATGATACCATAAGAGTGGACAGAGAGAGAGAAGCAGGAGAGGAGCTCAGAGTAATGTGGGAGGTCCCCCAGCAGACTAAATCTATAGCAGGAAAACTAAGAGATGGTTCAGAGTCACCTGAGCCATCTCTAACTATAAGCTTTATTAAAAAGGAAAGTTTTAAGTCTAGT
>JAUYWH010000014.1:19743317-19773479 GCA_034779795.1 Ctenopoma multispine | reverse complement strand
CCCCCTTGAGCGGTTGCCACCTTATCGTAGTCAGGGTGTTTGCCTGCCTCAGTGACTCTAAGAGCTACACCAGCAGAGGCTTAGCCGTCAGGTGGGACACCTAAGTTGGACAGGTCTTAGGATACTGCCCGGACAAAGTGCAATTCGATTACATGATGAAGAGTTGTGACCCCCCCTGCCTCCACCCCTTTCCCGCCTCTGTCGACATCATATGCCCCCTTCACATTTCTGTCATATATGCCTGTCTAGAACCGGGCCTGGCCCTAACTCATTTAATATGGACTGAGGCAAAGTGGAAGTCATGTATGCTGGAACCTCTGGGCTAAAGAAATCTTTGCTGCTATGTCAGTTGTAAATGCTCCTGTCCCAGCTGTTTGGAAATGTGTGACTGGCATCAGTAAAATGAGAAAATATATTTTTAAGAATTACATTTTTCAGTTTGAACATTTGATATGTGTCTTTGTGCTTGTTTCAAATGATTTGTAAACACTGAATTGTATTGTTTTTTTTTTTATCACCCTAAGACATTGCTTGATTTGATAAACGTGAAAAAGAGACTGGACCTCACATCAGTAAATATTACTAATACAGTAAATATTTAAATTGAATAACTGACTGGTCAACTGTGAATCTCTACTGCTTGATTAATCTGTGTATTACTTTTGAATACTTAAACAGATCGGGTTTATAATTGTACACACTGGCTTATGAATATAGTCTGTACACACTAATCTGGTGATTTCCAAAGAGCTAACTAGAGTTTGTGCATATAATATAACCGCTATTCCTACTTAACAGGTTATGCTTCTGCTAAGTTACTTGCAACTTTGTTAAGTGTGACAATGACACAGTAAGAACACATTTGGGAATTCCTGATTATTTTCATCCTTATCACTGGACTTTGCAGACTTTTTCTTTACTTCAGATTTTGTTTCATATAAAAAGCTGTGCTAAATCTTCTCAGTCTGTACTATACTTTAGAACAAAACACAGATCCAGTCCCACCATCACATAAAATGTGTCTCATGCTCATGAGGAAAACAAAAGGAGTTCACTTTCAAAGCGCTAATAGTGGTAAAAAACCCCTTGATTGTAAGTGTGAAGTTGTGGGTCTGTAGTGTTGACAGACAAAAGGACATTACATCTAGTCACCACTTCTGGATACAATTCACAGCATTGCATGGTGTTAAAATAACAAGTGCTATGTGCTTTAATACAGATTTAGACTCATGTATTTATATTTGGGCACACTTGTCTTGCCATTAAAGTCAATATGAAGTCTGAGCTCATTAAAAGGAACTCAATTTAGACTTCAAAAGCAAAATTACGTCAAAATAGGAGATGGATCTCAGAATAGTTTATTTCATTCTTTAAAAACCTTTCAAGCTTTAGAAACCCCAGGAGCATTTTGTATTTTTGAAGTGGTGAACATCTGAAGCACTGAATACTTTTAGAATGGGTCAGTTTTATGTGAAAACACATCACATTTACATGGATCTAATTTTTTCTCTTGATATCTTTCCCCACAAATGTAAAATGTAAAACCAAGTGTTAGGACTTAACTGTTGACCACTGAATGTGAGATATGCGAAGACTTCCTATTCTCTCATAAACCGATCAGATGTCCCAAGATTATGTGAAATTTTGTAAGAGGTGCTGCATAAATCCTTAACACATACTCTAGTGAAAGACTAATCCCTATAGATGATCTATATGTATAGGTCTTGATGACACTTTTCAGCACCGTGCTTTTGTTCCACAGCTAAACCTGCTGGTTGCCAAGCCAAGTCAAGTCAGTATTTATATAGCAATTTTCATACAGAATGACAATACAAAATGCTTGACATGTGTATAAAAGGTTGTGTACAAATTCTAAACATATTTTAAATATTGTTTAACATTATCAGCATAATTTAGTCTAGACACATACTAAAAAATAACTGAATTGTATATCTTTGCAAGTGGTTGAAGATTTTCTTAAGTCACTAACTGAAATTCTCTGTTATCTCCTCAGGAAACATCAACATTAAAGCAACTTGATGGAGAAAACTAAAGGAGGCCCTTTAAGATGACACGCACAGACCCACCTGATATACTGGTATCAACTGTGCATCGAGATATAAAAGTGATCCCTATTTCTTCGCAATACAAGACCTTACAACACTCCAAACAATGTGATTCTATAAATTACAACACACTGGAGGACAGTAAGAACAAAGTCAATAAGAGGCACTGCAGCACCTTTTACTTTAAGTCATTGGAGTATCCAAAATCACACAAATACTCGATGGAGTCCCCATACAAGAAGGCTGATAGGCATGCAGCCAACCCAGATGTTGCCTGGAATGCCTTGGGCCGCCAACAAAGGTACCGCTTTTCTGCTCCAGACATTTTTAGCCACAGGTTAACTCCTCAAATGATGTCTGCAGATATGGCTAGTGAAGTAGCTGTCCCAGAACAAAAAAGAAGGACCAGGTCAAAAAGTGCACCTCGTGTCCAGACCTCTCTCACCCCTGTGTCTTTTGAAGGGTCCTCATCTTCAGGGAGGAAGGGCAGGGAGTGCCAAAGGGCTTCAAGAGAATCTCGCTGGAGACCAGAAGTATCACCACGTAGAGAGTCATCCTATGCAGCAACTAGGGCTCATATGCATGAAGTACATCCCATTAAGTTGCAGCCTCAAATGGGTGACAGCAGCAGATATTCACCTCACTATGCTGCTGATGATTCTGTGGACGGAGGGTTAGATAAACCAGCAACTAGTCCTCATGTCAGGTGTAGGGTGGACATTAAACCTGATGACTCAGCAGTACATCGTTCAGGAAGGAAACAGGAGTCAGCACATGTGGACATACCCTGGCAGAGGCACCACAGTGCAGGGAGTAGAAGTCTGACTGTGCCACGCCATTTCTCCTACTCAAGAACACCAACTCCGACTGACTCATTAGGTACAGAGAGTAGGCAGGCTTATCAATATTCCCGCAGCATGCCAAATAGTTACTTACAACCCATGGAGATTCCTTTGCAAAGAATGCCTTCATCAGGGGATTACTATGGTAGGGAACGCAGAGCTCATTCCAGTCCTAATGTGCCAACAAAGTTCTTTTATGCAGACGATCCAGGGAGATATGTTACTACTGCGCCTCCTCAGCAAAGTTCTTACTTTCATAATGAACGTTACACACCAGGACAGACCTATACCCCAAAAGTGCAATATGTACAAGATCCAAGGACTCGAATGGTGCATGCTGTAGCTACAAGACCCTATTATCCTGAGATGGAACACTATCCCTACTCTGTGCAGACGGGGTATCATAAACCCTATGCAGCAAATGAACCAGGTCCATATATCATACAGACACCACCAAGTAGAATATTTTATGGGGATGATCCAAGGTCTTATCAAATTCAAACTGCTCCACCAAGGTTTTATTATTCTAGTGACATGTATGCAATGCCACCAGAGCACCATATCCCTGCAAGGGCATATTACACAGAGGGGCGACGGCATGCTAGAGTCATTCAGGCACAACCAGATGACTGGTATGGCTCAGATGCATCAGGTTATTCCACCAATCCTGCCTCTTATGTATCTCAAGTTACTCCTACCAGAGTCCAGCAAGAGCCTGCATTAACGCCTTGGTATGCCAACCCATGTGTGGAACCTCAAAGAATTGGAACAGATTCCAAATCTTACTCAAGGTCCTGGGACAATATTCTCAACTCTCGTGTAGAGAGGGAACAACCTCTTCCTGTACAGCGGGGTCAGAGCTATGATGATCTTCTTGACTCCAGAAAGCCTGCAGCAGCCACAGGTGACAAACCTCAACCAGTGGTAGTCAATCTCTCCAGTTCACCAAGACGCTATGCAGCCTTATCAATGTCTGATAACTCACTAATTGACAAAAGCCCAACCGAAACATCGAAAAGTACTACTAGTAAACTTTGGTTTGTTACTCCTGAGATAACAATTACTGATAATGACATACGACCAGGGAGCCTTAGTAAGGCTGAGGGACGGTCTGCCAGTTGGGACATTCTTGACTCTAGAAGCACGGAAGGTCCAGAGCTGTCTCAACGTGACTTTGAAAGCTCAACCAAAGAGAAGACACATGACAATGCCTCACTACAACAAAGCCTTGAACAACTTGATGAGCTTCTGGCAGACCTTGTGACTGACTACAAGCCACCTAGTAGACGGGCAAGTGAGGACATTCTGGATCAGCTAAAGAAGTTAATTGATGAAGAAGAAGCAGTATCTCTTTCCAGAAAGAAGGTAGGTACAGAGGAACCTGCTCCTCTTGACAAGCAGCCAACCTCAATAAGAATGAATCCTGATGCTTTTCGAGATATGGACGGGGCAAGTGATGCAATGAAGAGTGCAGATGAGTGCTCCCCAGACCAGAGCCCAGATGAGGATGATACAATGATGTGTTCTAACAACAAATGCCGAAGGACAGAAACCATGTTCAATGCTTGCCTATATTTTAAATCCTGCCACAGTTGCTACACCTACTACTGCTCTCGGAACTGTCGCAGGGAAGACTGGGACATTCATAAAGAAAGCTGCTTGTATGGAAGAATTGGCAGCACATGTCGTCATATCATTAAACACTGCCGGGAGACTGTTGACGTCCACAAAGCCTTCTCGCGTATTGCCAAAGTTGGCTATCTTTCTCGAGGTAGAGGGGTTCTCTTCCTTGGTTTTCCAAACCCTGCAGCATCCAGTAACTTCCTGCAGTATGGCCTCGAAAGTCTACTTATGTCTCCTACTTACCTCTCTCTGCGAGAGCTTGAAAGCTTCAAGGACAACCTAGGGGAGTATTGTAAGGAGCTGCAAGAAGCTGGTAAAGAGTATGACCCAAACGAATGTTTCATCTTGAATGTATCCATTGCTGTCGGTGACCAATTGCCTGATGGGCCATCACCAAGGAACCAAGCACCAACTGTCAGAAAATATGCAAAGGTAGCACTGGCTTCATTCAGCCCAGAGAGAAAGGTTCACAAGAAAGAGAGTGACATGGAAACACTGATCCTCACTCCACCCCCAGGAACAGCAGATATTGACAAAGAGGGAGAGGAAGGCAGGAAAGCCAGGGAAATCTGTTTTATCAATATACAACGGGAGTTAAGGATTCGAGGGGTTTTCCTACGCCATGAATACCCACAGGTGTATCAGCAGCTCTGTGAGTTTGTAGAAAGTAACAGAAGGTTCACACCCACAACTATTTATCCTATCGATAAAAGGACCGGTAAACAATTTATGTGCATGATTATGGCTGCCTCTGAGCCCAGGACATTGGACTGGGTAGGCACTCCACATCTTCTTGATGATATTATTTAAGTGTACCTTTGTTGTAAATATATACAGTATACAACAAAACAGAGTACACCCCTCTTCAATATCAATAAAATATTTAGTATGAAGAACTACATGAACAATTATTATAAACAAATCCTGTCTCCTTAGTATAGTTGTATTTGTTTGTAAACATGGCCCAAGAGAAATTAATTCAGTTTGTTTGAACAACAAAAATGTTCGACTAATTAAACTACTATTAATTAAACTAATATTTAAGGAGCAACTGCAAAACCTTTGACTTGTTTCTTTAAAAAAATCTTTCTTAATTTTTGTCGTCTTTTGGGGTCATTGTCATGTTGGAAAATAGCTTTGAGAGACCATGAACCATCTTTTCATTCAGTACTCAACTTGGGTTTACAACTTGCACTTTCACTTAATGTGGTAGTCTTTGCCAGATCCACACACTCACATGATCAAATACCATAAACTTTACCTTAAAACAATTCAATTTTTGTAGGATGACACCATGTCTAATCATTTAACATTCAACGATATAGCACGGGTGTGTACTCAGTTTTGTTGTATACCGTATGTATAGAAATACATCTATATTGTTACACAAATTTATATATCAATCCAATTACAAACATTTGTAGATAAGTATTTTGTTATCAAAATGATATATATTCATGTCTGCTTGGTCAGTATTATTCTTCATCAGAATATTTCCTGTCAAATGCAGAATAGGAATATGAATACAGTAAGTACATTATGTATTTTAATTTTTTAAGTAAAAAAGGACGTACTTTTTATCCACCACAAGTCATTTATCTGTATCTTGGTCATGTACTGTTACAAAACACATTCCCTTTAGTAGGGATTACCTAAGCTGACATTTTGGTGTTTTGATTTTTTCAAATGATTAGCAACAACTCTATGCTCTCTGAGGCCTCTTTTAATCAGAGAGTCAATTTATGGAAGTGCATACAGCATAACTATTTTTCATATGTGACTTCAATGGTAAATCATGCAGAAAATTTTAATCTTATTTTATTAGCTACATAAATACTGTCTATGCAAAGCTACTTGGGTGAAAAAACACATACCTGTAGAAGGAGTTGTGCAAGTATATTATATTATATTATATTATATTATATTATATTATATTATATTATATTATATTATATTATATTATATTATATTGGTTTTTGATGGCAACATAAATCCTCATAAGAATATGAAAACAAAAAAGAAACAATTGTGCTACGTGAAACATCTGTATAAATAGGCACAACATTTTATTGTTACTAAGATAGAAGTACTGTAGTGCAAGTTAAGATTTCCTCATTACTGACTCTAATGGCATATTTTGGATAAAGGCTAAATTCAGTAGTTCTGTAATACTGCGATGCAGAGTTACTGGACTACTGGACTTGAAAGTAAACCTTTGGATAGTAAAATGGTGCCAGTTGTCAGCCACACGGTAGGTGTTGGCCCATACTGTTTGGTTTTAAACACTGTGAATAGCGAGAGTTATCTACTACAAAAACAAACTTGGTATAATACCAAGAAACCATGCAATTTCCTATAACAGTGATGTTGATGAGTTGTATTTTTAGAATTACAAATACAAATGTTTGAATTAGCAGCAGAAGTTATTGTTGTTAGAACAAGGTGAGCCAGATCTGGCACAGTAGCTACAGTATATGGAACATATGTACTGTACATTGGCTTTAGTAAGTGTTCAGACCCTTTCCCTTTTTGTATAAAACAAAAAAAGTTATTTTTGCCCATTAACCTATTATATACTCAGTAACCCATAGTAAGTAAGAACATTTGTAAGTAATATTGATACATTTAGAATAGTGTATTTTGTACTGTAGAAACCCCTTTCGCAGCAGTTACAGCCAAATCTTCTTGGTTAAGCTTCTCATTCTTCCTGGCAGATACTTGGAAGCTGTGTCAGATTGTTTGGGAGGTGTGTGTGTGTGTGTGTGTGTGTGTGTGTGTGTGTGAACTTCCATCTTCAGGTCTTCCCACAGGTGTTCTATGGGGTTTAAGTCTTTGGTTAGTTCAGTTTTGGCTGTTTGCTTTGCATCATTGTTGTGCTCAAAATTAAACCATCAGCCCAGTTGGACCTGCATTCATTCATTCTGCATTAATGCTCTCAAGGGTCTGGGACAGAGAACTGGTGCAGTTACATTTGCAAACCAAATGTAACTAAGCAGTTTGACTAAAAAGAGCATGGAGCGCACTCCAATGATTTCACTTTGCCTTTATGGATTTTTGAATTTAGATTTATGGGCAAAAATTAACAATTTTACCCATTTATAATAAGATCTATGACACAAAAAGTGAAAAAAGAGATCAGGGCTCTGAATACTTGCTGGAATCATGTAAATTATTGAAGAAGACATTAGTTGTGTATTTGTGCTGCACTAGGTTTATTACTCGTGATTTATGCTGTCCTTTTCAGACCATTACATTGGTCATTGGTTGCAGAGGTTTTACAAACGTTCATCAATGCAACTTAGCAATGTTGCGTCAGACAACAGTACATTTCTTGATTTAGTTTCTGTAGCATACTAAATTTCAAAGTTCTTGTTAGCACCCAAATGTTGATTTAAAACATTTAAAGTCTAACTAGTATTCAGACTGTTTAAAAAAGGTTTGACTGATCCCATTTGACATATGACTCAGTGTATCGGGATGATGTTGAGGGGCATTTGTCAATCAGTCCTTAGTAAGGGTTGAATAAGCTGTTGTATCCCAGTCATGATTCATTCTTTCCCATTTAAACTTTTCCACTCGTGATATCAGCTTTCCTTAGATTTTGTAAGACAATGAAACTTGAAGCACATATATGAATATATTTAAATATCAGTTTTAACTGAGTTCCACTTGTTTGGCGTTCAGGATATGATGTACAGATTCAGTGAAAAGTTGCTGGCTGCATGTGATTCTGTTTTCTATGCTCTGATCTCATTTAACACAACATTGATGATAGTAACTTGCTCGGCGAATGGGTGAAAGTGAAAACTACTATGCTGTGTAAGAAAAAAAAGCTAATTTTCCATTTTTGTCAGTCATCCAAATTAAAATATTGTGTCAAAGGCAATGAAGAAGAGACCTCATAAAAACATCTAGAAAATCCTGTAATCTTGTATTTTTTTATACTGTCAACATGTGTCTGAGTGTGTCTATTTATAAATCATATCTAATAAATGGAATGGGAACTCTGACTTTTTTGCTGTCTGTCTGTTCTTTAGGTAAAGTCTATCTGAGTGTATCGATCCTTAATATTAGAAGTGAGGAGGTAACAGGAAATGAGTTTTCTAACAGGGTGATGTCATAGTGGAGAAGTATACTGTTTGTACGAACCACGTTTCGAGAAGAAAAGACCTTTTCTAAAATGTAATAAAAACTAAAACACATTGAAACTTTATGAATCTGACAAAAGTACAAAGAAAATCAATCTGTGTTTTCACTGACAAATACACAATCAAATTTGATGCTGCAACAAAGAGGCAAAATAAGGCTGCTACCTGTGCAGCTGATTCTAATCTTTCTTTCATTTATTTTTTTGTTCATATTACACCATATTGCAAATACATTAGCACACGGAGTGTAGCCTGTTTCACTTGTTCTTTTCATAATGATCATACCAGAAGCATATGGTTCAAGCATATGGTAGATGAAGCCTGGCAGTTATAAAGGTCCATGGGTCTTTCCATGGTGGGCGGGGTAACATGGGCGAGGGCACGCACACCATTAGCCTGCCACACATCCCTGAAATCTACATTTACAGGACATTTAATGGGACAGTTTAGGTAAAGTTAGATTTGGAGTTTGAAAAAGGCACTTCAGAGCAGAGGTGGAAGAGGTATACAACAAACTGAATATGTCCACGATACATCACATTTATGGGTTTATTACATTTTTATTTTTGTTTAATATACATCTGCACAAACAAATTATGTTTGTCTCAGAGACCTTTTCCAAAGTCAAACCTTCAAGCTCAGCTAAACCAAGTAGGTTTTAGATGACTTACTTTAGTCTTAACTTTAATGTGAGGCTGTTTGTGAACATAATGATGAAGGATATTTTTTTTTTTTGGTATGAAGCAGGTGAGGTCCCAGAGGTTGGCCAGGGGGGCCTAAAGTCTGGCCACCCCACACAGAATCTTGATTTTTGCTTAAGAACATGATGTAACATCTGCTGTACAGTTCTGACCTGTCTGACTGAATCATGTTTAAGCAGATTCAAAAATCTCTTGCAACTTACACCACATCTCAACAGTTTCCCAGTTCTCTCTATATACTAAGTGCACAAATATCAGTATGTTGATTTATTTTGATAGTTCACTTATTAACTTCCCACTCAGCACCATCTACAAGGACTAAATACTCTAAATACTAGTTGATGTGTCAAAGTTATGTTGTTTTGTTGTTGTTTGTCTTCTATCAATTCTGTTTGGTTTCTTCTTCTTCTTCTAGTATTTACTATATATACCAGCCACTTTTACTTATCCATTGCCAGTTTGTTTGTAGTGCCACAACATTGCAGCCACTCCCCTCTGTTTCCATTGTGTTTGGACATCCTCTCTGGGTTTTGATGAAGCCTAGTTTAAACTAGCAAACATAAAGGTTAGCAATGCAAAATGCAATGAAATCCAGAGAGACACGTAATCAGAAAAAGAGCAAATAAATCACATGCGATACTGATATCGATGGATCAACACAGAGATCTAGATCTAAATGGCTCTGCTTCCTGGAATATATAATCAGTGGCTGGGCATTAAAATACAAACTCCACTAAAGAGAAACAGGGGATACTAGAGGATCCCAGTAAATCGTTGTGTACTGTATAAAACAATATGTGAGGCTGTACACAGAGCAGCATGATGGTCTCTTCTCCATGTCTTGCTTAGTGTTGCGCTCTATCCCCTCTGTCTCCCTTCCTGTCTGTTGTCGTCTCCCTCGCTCCCTCTTTCCTTCTTCAGGGACCTCAGTGTGGCCGGATGGAGTCTCAGAGTCTGAAGACAAGATGCCCCTCCCTGTCACTGTTCCTGCGGTGCTACATGTCTGCACAGTTCACCTTCATTTTCACAATAAATCAATAAATCACTGAACTTCCTCTGGCATTTCTTTACAGCTGTGTGCATGTGCATGTGTGTGTCCTCACTGAATGTGGGCCATGACAGTGAAAGAATGTAAAACAGTAAGGGTAAAATGGAGCAGACCTCATTCCTCTGGCTGGCCATCAAGCCGCTCGGCTAAGCATCTCTTGTGACTGCTGGCAGGCTGACAGGACTGTGGAAGCTCAGATAAGTGCACCACATTAGTGCTACAGCCGTTCATTCGAGAGACCAGCTCCACTGTAGTCACGATCAATACAAGTGCTGTGAAAAGAGTTTGTGTGTGTGTGTATGTGTTCTCATGCTGAATGTAGGCCATTTGAGTAAAGGAATCCAAGGCAAGAGGAGGTGGGCGAGCTCAATGTCAAGCTTTGCCCTTTGTTTCACTGTAAGACTGCTGACACAGTGGACTGCAAATGATTTAATGAACTTTTCAGTGATTGAATGGACTAGATTTAGAGACTGTGGAAACATGCTCACACTGTATCTTTCATGTTGTATCTTTTTTTACTTGATGTGAGCGAAAAAGAAGGAAACAAGGCTCATTTTGAACAAGTTCCAGTTCTCATTTTGAATCACAGGTCGGTTGGGAGTGTTCGTCAAATAAGGATGTGATTCACCACTCTGTGAAAGAAATCGAAGTTACAACTCTACCATGCTAAGGAAAAACGTATACAAAGAAGATTTAGACAGTATAGCAGCAGAACAATGTGCTGGCCTGTGGAATCTCCCACAGCCCAACAGAGGTTGTCACTAAGCTCTGCAACACACTGGGGACTGTGCTGGTTGAAGTATCTTGCTGATGTTCCAAAGAGTGGAAAATGTCTTTCTCCGACACAATTCATCAGTTCATCATTGAAGAGAAGACACAGGTCTAATGCAGATATTTAAACTATCCTGAATCCTTCCCTGTCTTTTCTGACCCTACTGCGAAGACACAGAGTGGTCAACACTTGTCAAGAATCTGTATAGAGTACAACACAAAGTTCTATAGTGAAATCGACTAATGAAGTCAGCGGCTGAAATGGGCCAAGAAATCTTGGTGGTCTCTGAACACCAGCTTATCATAAGCCCTTAATTTGCATAATCCTCCAACTATGCTTCATTACAGCATCAGCACCAGTCCTTATATAACCTTGAGGTAAACAGTGGAAGAGTTAAACAGCCCCGAATTTTATGACCAAGTGAGACCAATTAAAGCTCTGCTAAAAGACTGTGACAATAAAAAATACAGAAAATGCATTTCTAGTGATCAGCTGCTCTAATTTCACCATTAAACTAGGTGATGTAAGTCAGATGTTCTCTATGTGATATTTTGGGATGAGATGTGTTAATGTGCAACTGGCAAATTCATGTTGGGTTCATATTGGTGCCCACCACCAGATGTCAGCATTTAGCTGTTGGTTAAAAGGTTTTTCCAGACAATAGTCTGTGTAGGACTCAGTTGTCACTGTTATATCTCAGCTGTATACTTAATGTATATACAGAAATAAGTGTAACATTTATGTGGTAATATTACATAGACGTTATGTAAAGCATGTGTGATAATAGTATATAATGACTGAGACAGCAATATGAGCTCATTGTTGTATCTCTATAACTAATAAAACTGTTTAACATAATCAATAACAAAATCAATATAAAAACATAAAAAGTGTATGAAAGAGATCAAAGTTGCATGTTTTTTGTTGTTTTTCACTTATAATAATTTCATATGTAATGTTTACATTACTAGCATAATTGCAAAAGGGTTTTTTAATGATTAATTAATTTTGACTTGATTAATTTTGGAGCAAATACATTTACTATTGGAACACAGTACAGCTGTTTGCTGATGATGGTTCTTTGTAAATCTACAACATTTAGAATATTAACAACAGCTTCACTTTATTTCTGACCAATTTAATCTAATGTTTTATTGACCAAAACATTTTAGATCAGTACAGTTGAAGTCTATTGTACTGTATGTCTAATCAAGGACAAAGTGATTTATTGAAGCCAGATTCATGTTTTAAACCCCTCTATGGATATTATGTATGACAAAAACTGCCTATTAATGAGAGAACGTAAGAGGAACAGGTGTATGTGTCATGTGCTGAAATCCAGCTGGCTTCTCTGCCTTCTATATTCTTAAGAACAAAGTCAAAAAATCTAAAAAGCCTTCAGGTTCTGGCATAAAGCCTTCCTCACTGAGGAAGAAGCCTGTTCATTATAAACATACACATGTTAATAATCCATTTATGTTTTGGTATTTGGGCTGATTCCTATCTGACTCTACTGCAGTAGTACTGTGGAGGAGTCAGAAGTCCAGGGCACTATTTTAGTAAGCATCCTCACACCGTTACAAACAACAACAAACAAATTTGACTGTTGACAAGTCGACTGTGGAAAACAGCTTGTCCATCTACAGCGCGAGACATGTTTATTGAGGATGGCAGCTGGTAGTGATGTCCAGCTGGCTCCTGAGATGTGTTGCTTGGGGTCGGGAAGCAGAAGGTTCAGAAAAGGTCACCAAAAAAAGACCACTAAATCACTCAACTGTTAGGCCCTATTAAACAGACACCCTCTTCAGGGTTTGGGAGACTGGTCTACTGTAGTTCATTACCCATAGAATGTCCCAATAACTCACTCAAAATCCTCCAGTTAATCCAGAATGCTGCAGCCAGAGTTCTGACAAGAATTAACAAGAGAGATCATATTTCTCCTACATTAGCTTCTATTATTAGCTAAAATTATAAAGTGATAAATAATAATATATAATATATAATATATATAAATAATCATTTATATATGATTATCCAATCCGCCAACTTATCTTAAAGACCTCGTAGATCCTCGTAGGATCGGTGGTTCGATTCCCGGCTCCTCCTGTCATATGTTGAAGTGTCCTTGGACAAGGTACTGAACCCCAAATTGCCCCCGGTGTGTCAGGTCAAGCTGCATAGCAAGCTGCCGTGTGTATGCTTGTGTGTGTGAATGGGTGAATGAGAAGCAGTGTAAAGCGCTTTGAATACCAGCCTAGGTAGAAAAGAGCTATATAAGTGCAGAACATTTACCATTTACCTCATAGAACCTTATTATCCCAGCAGAGCAATTTGCTCTCAGAGCGCTGGTCTACTTGTGGTTCCTAAAGTCTCCAAATGTAGACTGGGAGGCAGAGCCTTTAGTTATCAAGCTCCTCTCCTGTGGAACCAGCCCCCTATCCAGGTTCAGGAGGCAGACACCCTCTCTACCTTTAAGACTAGGCTTAAAACTTTCCTTTTTGATAAAGATTATAGTTGATGATCAGGTGACTCTGAACCATCTCTTAGTTATGCTGCTATAGGTTTAGTCTGCTGGGGGACCTCCTACATCACACTGAGCTCCTCTACTCCTTTTCTCTTTCTCTGTCCACTTTATAACATCATTGTTATTAACTTTGTTTCTTCTCTCTCCCCTAGCTGTGCTTCGTCTTCTCTCTCTCTGTATCTTTCTGCAGGTATCCTCGACCCTGGAGCTGTAGTCACTGGTCCGGCCATCCTGCCTAGTGTCTCGTCTGCTGCTCCTTGTTGTTGTTTTGATCTCTGTTTCCTGTTGTTCTTTTCTCTCTTCTCTGTCCACTCACCACCGCCCACCCCGAGCCTGGTTCTGGTGGAGGTTTCTTCCTTTAAAGGGAGTTTTTCCTCTCCACTGTTGCCTTACGTGCTTGCTCAAGTGTGGACAGACAAGTGGGACTGTTGGGTTTTTCTACATTATTTTGTATATATTTAAATGTTGTGTAAGGTCTTAAACCTTACACTGTAAAGTGCCTTGAGATGAGTTCTGTTGTGAATTGGCGCTATATAAATAAAGTTGAATTGAATTGGGAGCCATTTAAGAAGGGATCAAGCAGTGGGCCAGCCTTCACCTGATGATGTTGGGAACGACAAAGAGCTGGAGAATATCAGTCAGCCACAACTAGCAAGTAGATTATACTCAGGTGAGCTGCACTGGGGGCTCAGATCTTGCTTTGCTGCTGTTGGTTCATTCACACCTTGTTATGGTTTCTGTTGTGAATTTAAAAAACAGTAGCAGGGTGTTGGCATTAATGTAAAAGCGAAATGCTGCCGTGAGCTGGACATATCTGATGTGCTGATTATGTAATGCCGCAGTTCCGCACATATTATGTATAATCTGACATTAACAAGACTGTTAACCACATACACTTCTTGGCGTTCATTAACCCTCTGCTCACACTTTCTGCTCCTCATGTGCTTCAGCTGCTCTGTGAAAATAATAATATAAGAATCAGATTTTTCTACATGAGCAATGAACCTAAAGTTAGCTGAAGGTAACAGAACATGGGGTACCACTGGCACAGGTGAGCCCTGGCATCCTGTGTGAATATCAGCAAACAATGACACTTTCAACATATGTGTCCCTTTTGTATTATAGACATGAAAAGATCCCATACTGCTCTTTAAAATGTATTCTGTGGAGTCTTCTTCATTTTAGTGTTTCTCACTTCTCATGACCAGCAAATCAGTGCCTGTCTTTGTTTCTCTCTGGGTGAATGCAGCGTCACAAATGTGTTAAAGGCGTTTCCTGCTTCAGAAACACAACAAAAGTTTTATTTGATAATATTTCCAGCCCTGCATTGTTTTCTTGCATGTCTCATTAGCTAGCAGTGTTGTAGTACACCTGCTTTTTCTGGTGCACAGGCAGCATTGGCGATCACAGGAACAGTCAGGAATGTGTATTTTGCCACAGTAAACATTAGATTGCAAAGTTTGGGAGGAGGTGGGATCAATTAGGTTTCCAGAGACTCAGCTCCTTGAATTATAACATATATGATGCAGCCATGTTTTTTACAGTCACTGTTAAGTTAGGGTTGAATGAGAAATTAGTGTGGTTAGGAGCTGAGAAAAAGTATGACACCATATAACCAAGACATTCACATCTTATAAGTGAGCTCTCTGTGTGCTGGGTGACTTAATTATCAGCTTATTAGGTCCACCAAGCTAAAACCAAATGCAAACCAATGCAATCTACTCCTACAGGTCCTAAAATATTTTAAAGGATTAGTATTAGTCAGTCAAATATTTGATAGTTAAAATATTGAAGAAAAGAGACTTAAAAAGAGATTAGGCAGCAGGAGATTGTTTCAGCGGACAATAATGTGAGAAAAGTGGTGATTTCTAACCTAACTGCAGCCCCTGCCTGTACAGATTCTCCACTCCCACACTGCTGCACCAACCACATGAAGACTAAGTCGCGCTTCTAAAACAGTTCCAGAAAATTCAGAGGAGTGAGACATCTTCACTATAGAAAACCTCATCATTTCTGTTTTTCCAGTTCCTTTTTAATTCATATCACATCAATGACTGAAGTATTTTTGTACCAGCAGTATTTGAATTAATATGCTCTTAAAAGTAAGAATAACTAAGATTTCAATATGTCAACTCAATATCTGTAGTATTTTGATACCATAAGTTTGGTCTCAAGTCAGTATCTGCAGATACCAAATATATAAAAAAAAAAAAACACAGACATCCCTAAGTCTAATACAATACTTTCATGAAGAAGAATGTTCAGTCTTTGTTGAAGCGGATTTATTATGACATTGTTTTTTGCATTACATGACATTCGTTTCAGCTTTAGATGGACCTAATACTGTATATGGACAGCTAGCAAACTGTTCATTCAGTTGCTTTGAAGGGTGTCATAATAACATGTTTGTGTGTAGATAATGTTGAGGACTTGCAATCTGGATTCATGGCCGAGTATCTTAAAAATCAAGGCTAGGCTATTTACTGTCAATATCATTATTATTTCCTTTCATGATTTTAAAATCTCTATGTACAATACATTAAAAATGTAAAAAGTTTCCTTTTGTGTCTTAAATTTGTTGAAGATTGAGAACAGAAGCTAACATTTATCACATAGCTTAGATTTGTCTGTTGGATGTACACAACCAATGTGTTGAAGCTGTATAGATCCATCCTACAGGACAGAACTTAAATTCTGAGGCAGTGAATAAGCAAAAAATAGCAAACAGCATGACAGCCACAACTCTGTCCCACAACTCTTCTATTTGGTTTTTATAAAAAGAATGAGTCTATTGTTTCTTGTGGACTCTCCTTGCTTGTTGAGTTTCAGAGACTTCCACCTCGCTCAGCTGAAGCAGAGACGTGTCTCTCTGGTCTTTCTGACTGTTGCTCTCCTGCTTTCATCTTCTCTGCGTTTGCGACTGTCTTTCTCGTGGGTCTCTGCTTCTGTCTAGCCTGATGCTGTCTGTGTATGGGGACTGTCAGGCCTTGTTTATGTGTCTGTCTGCATTTGTACTGACAGACGTACGGCTGAACAGCTGCAGAGTGTCTACTGGCCAGACTTCTTCTCCTTTTGAAAACTGAAGCTGGTCCTGCGGCTCAGTTTCCGTTGCTTCTGGGCAAAATAATCAGCCCGAGATGTGCTGGCCCGGGACTCCAGGATATAATTCACCTGAGAATCAACAGTGGGTTAAAACCCTGGTATATTCATAAAACATTTTAAGATGCATTGTGTTTTATATCTGACAGTATCACACCACTACACACATTAGACTTTTCATTGAAGTGGTCATATTATACTTCATTTATGCCTTATTTTTTTATTCTGGGGCTACACTGATACACAATTATATGATTTTCAAGTTATAAAAGTGCAAATAAATGTTTTAATGCCTCTTAATGCAACAGCTCCTCTAGCTCTGATTTTGGCTCCTGTATCTTTAAAGGTCCTCCTTCACCCCATCCCAGTCTGTTCTCAAGTGCAAGTTTGCTGTGCCCACCTGAAACAACACTGGGCTTCAGCAACCATCTACTGTAGCTGAAACCTCTGCTGCAGGTTGTGAAATCAGTCGCCCGTGAAGTGCCGTGAACACATAAAAACATCAAGTCTGTTGTTGGCCTGTAACTGTATCCATTGTTGTTTTATGATTTCATCTTTAGGAAAAGTAAACAAAGTAGATTTTCCTTGTTTGCAGACTGAAACCTGAGTGTTTCACTACCAGCCAGCTTGTAAACACACGTTCACCTCAGGCTTTGGAAAAACAATAATATAACCTCTGTGAGAACTCTGTACTCCCGTTAAAACGGAGATGTCAGATTACTAGGGTCATGAATCGTGCATTTCCAGACCCTCCCTTCTGTTTGTGGAGGTAGAAATTAATATTTAGTCATTTTGTCATGTCATTGGTAACATTATGTTACCATTGGTAACATTATGTTACCAGTTCTGAAAAAGCATTTAAGTGAAATGGTCATGAACAGCTTCTTGAAACACTTCCACAGCTGGTCTTTATCATACTGTGATTTCACCCTTGGTTGTAGTACTGTCCAGTCTCGTATGGCAAATATTCTCCATGTCAGAGTAGTGGATATTTATAAGTGAACATTTGTGTAAAATGTCTGGACTAAAGTGTAAATCATTAAATCTTTGAACTCACCTTTAGCACTATTTCATTGACAGTAGCAGCATCAGACTCAAAGAAGAGGGGCTTATAGTCATGGTTGCTCAGATAAGTGAGTTTAAAGACTGCATGACCTATAAGACAGAGAGGAAAACATGTTTAATGAGACAACAGAAATGATGCACAGATCACATCTATCAGCCCTTTTTTAATTCCTATCTACATATGTGCAGTCATGCCAGATCTGGCTACTGGATGTGAGCAGGGAAATAATCCAAAAAGGAAAAGGATATGTTAAATGTGCAGGGAGAAGAAAAAGACACACTGAGGTGGTTTCTACTGTTTATAACAGATGTGGACCGTAAACAACTCACTGGGGCTTCTTTCCTCTACGAGATCACAGGCACAGAGGTGGTCCGAGTCGATAGAGATGGGTTTCTGCCGAATCAAAAACTTAATACTGGCCTTCTGATTGGTGACGGGATCGATCTCCACTTTCTCTCCTGAAATGCCTGAACAAACAGATGTATGTGAATTAAAGAGAAAAAAAAAATCATGTGATAACTGCTTGGTGGAATATAAGTAAAACAGCACCCACAGTTTATGTAGCAAATTGCATTACTAAAACATTTAACTGTAGTATATTAGTGTGGTTTCCTCTTATTTTTATCCTGACAGTGTGACTCTTGGCAATGTGTGTGAGACTGTCATGAAGTTTGGTCCCTCTCTGAATTCTTACGCTGCTGATCCTCTTGACTTGACTCTTGGCAATATTTTAATGTGTCAATTACTTCAGTTTTGGCAAATATCTAAAAAAAAAGTTAGTTTAAATATACTCAGGTCTGAGGGTGGCTGCATTTCTGGATCTGGAACTTGAACCACACATGATGAAATCATCAAATACTACAATATAAGCTTTAGATTATATTGTAGTATTCTAACTTTACTGAACTACTGTAAAGCAATGTATGGTTTAAAACTTTAAGCGCACCCTAATGATGCTATTCCTTTATGCTGGTGCTGACAGGCACTTTAGATTATTTGAAAAACCAACTGTTCTTGTTTTAAATGAGAATAAACAGCATGTGAAAGTCCCTGAAAAGGAGGAACCGCGACAGAATGAGGACACCTCAAGCACCATCAAAGCCACCAGTGGTGACAGCTCTGAGTTTACATTACAGAGCTCCTCTTTATCTTTCACTCTTGTTTTATGGCTACACATTTATGTTCAGCACACTTTCAGGACCATTATTCAAATATGGAGCTGAACTCCACACAGCAGTCTACAGTTTGTCAGCTGCCAATCACCTTACCAAATTAAATCCCAGTTGCCTGTTAAAAGTGACATGGCACTTTCGTTTTGGATTTGCAGTGGTAAATCTGCCCGTAGTGGTATTACTAATACTACTACTACTACTTCCAGCCGACAGTGAGTGATCTGTACCTAGCTGGACATCTGTAGTAAAGCGCAGCTTGTGGATCATGCTGATCTTGAAGGACTTATAGTGGTGACTGCTCAACATGTCTTGAACTGTGGTGATGTCAATAGGAGGGTCTTCTTCTGAGCTCTCCTCACCCCTAGAGCCTTGAGAGAAAAGGAAACATAGAAATGATTAGTGCTGTCTTTAACCCATGAGAGTTTTTTATTTCATGTAAAACAAATCTATTACATAAGAGACAGAAGAGTAAAAAGTAAAGGTAAAAACAAACATATGCCAGAGTTATGGAAACCCAGCACTGCTGAAGTAGTATATCTATCCACCCAGTTTTGACAAAAATGCATCAAAGACGATGGTGATCAAAAGCACCTACTTACAAACACATTATAGGTCAGGCAAACATCAGCACAGTAGAATGTTTTTTAATTTAGCATTTTATTAATTTTGTGTCCTCTCTCTCTCTCTCTTTCCCACTGTATCTTTCTGCAGGTATCCTCAACCCTGGAGCTGTGGTTGCTGGTCCAGCCAACCTGCCCAGTGCCTCGTCTGTTGCTCCTTGTTGTTGTATTGATCTCTGTTAACTGTTTTTCTTTTCTCTCTCCTCTGTCCACAGGCTGCCCATCCTGGGTCTGGTTCTGCTGGAAGTTTCTTCTGTTAAAGGGAGTTCTTCCTCTCCACTGTTGCCTAGTGCTGGCCCTGGGACTGTTGGCTTTTCTTCAAATATTCTAAATTTGTAAATATTTTATTATATCTTTTCATGGGACAACATTGAATATATGACACTTTGATATATAGTAAAGTAGTCAGTCTACAGCTTGTATAACAGTGTACATTTTTCCCCTAAAAATAACTCAAAACACAGCCATTAATGTCTAAACCGCTGGCAACAAAAGTGAGTACACACCTGTGAAAAATGTCCACATTGTGCCCAATGTGTCAATATTTTCTGTGGCCATCATTATTTTTCAGCACTGTTCACCTTACCAAATTAAATCCCAGTTTCACTAGAGCTTCCCAGATTGCCACTGGGATCCTCTTCCACTCCTCCATGATGACATCACGGAGCTGGGGGTAATAGAGTTTGCGCTCATTCACCTTCTGTTTGAGGATGCCCCACAGACGGTCAATAGGGTTTAGGTCTGGAGACATCTTTGGCCATTCCAGCACCTTCACCCTAAGTTTCTTTAGCAAGGCAGTGGTCGTCTTGGAGGTGTGTTCGGGGTTGTTATCATGTTGGAATACTGCCCTTTGGCCATGTATCCAAAGGGAGGGGATGTTACAGTACATATTGGCATTCATGGTTCCATCAATGAACTGCACCACCATGCTTGACTGTAGGCAAGACACACTTGTCTTTGTACTCCTCACCTGGTTGCCTCCACACATGCTTGACACCATCTGAACCAAATAAGTTCATCTTGGTCTCATCAGACCACAGGACATGGTTCCAATAATCCATGTCCTTAGTCTGTTTTGTCATCAGCAAACTGTTTGCGGGCTTTCTTGTTCATCATCTTTAGAAGAGGCTTCCTTCTGGGACAACAGCCATGCAGACCAATTTGATGCAGTGTGTGGTGTATGGTCTGACCACCGACAGGCTGACCTCCCACCCCTTCAATTTCTGCAGCAATTTCTGGCAGCACTCATACATCTATTTTCAAGAGACAACCTCTGGATATCACGCTGAGCATGTGCACTCAACTTCTTTGGTTGACCATTGCGAGGCCTGTTCTGATTGGAACCTATCCTGTTAAACTGCTGTATGGTCTTTGTCACTGTGCTGCAGCCCAGTTTTAGTGTGTTGGCTCTCTTCTTATAGCCTAGGTAATCTTTATGTAGAGCAACAATTCTTTTTTTCAGATCCTCAGAGAGTTCTTTGCCATGTTGAACTTCTGGTGACCAGTATGAGAGCGTGTGAGAGTGATAACACCAAATTTAACACACCTGTTCCCCATTCACACCTGAGACCTTGTAACACTTAATGGTCACATGACACCGGAGATAGAAAATGGCCGATTGGACACAAAGTGAACATTCTGGTTGTGTTTTGAGTTATTTTGAGGGGACAGCAAATGTACACTGTTATTCGAGCTGTAGACTGACGACTTTGCATTGTATCAAAGTGTCATATCATCAGTGTTGCAAAAGATATAATAAAATATTTACAAAAATGTGAGGGGTGTACTCACTTTTGTGACATACCGTATTCTGAGTGAGGTCCTAAAGTACACTGTAAAGAGATGATTTATGTTGTGATTTGGCGCTACACAAATAAAGTTAAATTGAATTGAACTGAACTGAACTGAATTGAATCGAATCTGAAGGGCGGCACAGTGGTGTAGTGGTTAGCAGCTCCGGCTTCCTCCCACCATCCAAAGACATGAATGTCAGGTTAATTGGTGATTCTCAATTGTCCGCGGGTGTGGATGTGAGGTTGTTTGTCTGTATATGTCGGCCTGTCCTGGGTGTACCCCGCCTCTTGCCTGAAAACTGCTGGGATAGGCTCCAGCACCCCGTGTAACCCTTGCGAGAATGAGCAGTTAGGAAAATGGGTGGATGGATGAACCGAATCTGCAATGACTGTATCATGAACAGGTTCAGTCTACAGAGTCTCTTAGCATCGACCCTCTCATGTGCCATCTATGACCTCACAAAACGGCCTAGTTGCATCTAGAGTAGGAGTGTGTTACTTTCACAGTTTCACTAGTTACAATTAGACACTCAGGAAACAAGAAATCAACTGTTCAGCTGAGGGGACCAACGATTTGGCTGATTACTTAATTCAATAATGAATTTAGAGGTGTTACACATGATGCTTGAATAAAGCAGTGCATCTCTTACCAGCAGCTAATGACCATTTATTTTGTACTTCAGGTTGTTGTTTCTGAGAATGTGGTCTGGATCTGGACTGCAATAAATACTTATCATTAAAAGAAACGGTCTGCTTAAGAATCATTGTAGAACATATCTAATTATGTGCAGCTTTTTTCCTTTAAATCCAAACTACAGTCACATGTGAAATCACTGTTGAACTGGTTAATGTTTATCTACAATTAGTGTCAGGTTACAGGTAAAGTTAAGCTTGAGTCATTCAATGAGAAGATAAAGCAGGTGTGCTAATGGAAGACAACTGACCTACTAAGAAATACTTACTATTTTCTCGGACCAGGCAGAACTCCAGGGTGTTCTGGCTCTCCAGTGTTGAATCCAGGTCTACTGCGACATTTGGCTCCGTCTGCTTCTCCAGACGATACATGGGACCTGTTGGAGAATGATGGGGTCAGATGACAACAGCATACTTCAGCTTTTCTTGTTCAAACATTTCGAGCTGGGTGATTGATGATGCTCCTCCTGTCTTTGCAGTCATTATCATGTGGTGAATTCATATATCAGAACAGAACAGCCTTTCCTACAGCTGGACAGAGCGCAAGTGACAACTAATGTCACCTGGGTCACTGCAGCTATACTCCACCTCAGTCTCAAAGCTCTTTTGGCAGACAACAAAGCTTGGACTTAGCGTGTGTTTCTCTCTCCCTCTCCCCTCCATTACTAGATTACTATTACTTTCTCCTCTTCTTCTCAGCTTCTCTATAGTGGATCTACTTCTGAATAACCCCTTTAGGTCAGATACAACATGATAAAATTACACGTCTTCAGAAATGAAATAGAAACATTACATGAGCCAGCACAAGTCATCATTTAGCTTTTTTAATCAGAGAAATGAGTGTGGACTTTGTTGCAGAAGCTATTATGTTATGGAGAGATGATGCACTTGAAGGAAACCATAAGAAACCTCAAAATCTTTTCTCTTTGAATCAATAAATGTATCTGAGACTGACACACTTTGAGTGTGTGTGTGTGTGTGTGTGTGTGTGTGTGTGTGTGTGTGGGGGGGGTACTGTCTGCTTTCCAATCAACTTCAATGTTGTAGTTTTGTTGGATACAGCAGGGGCAACGAATCTAGGCCTGGAACTGAACATTTGATTTCCTTTTTCTTTCCCCATTCTAGACACAAAAAAGCCTGTCAATCTAATGCAAAAACCTGCAGTAAGATTTACCCTTTCAGAAACATGTCAGGTTCCTACAATGTCAGCTCCGTGAAAAAGAAAAGAATGTGGCTTTAAAGGTCACCGGGACGATCTATTAAGTAAATATTGATTTAATAGTTTACTTGACAAAAGTACTGCCACTCTACTCTGCTCTTTATCTGTCTGAGGAAACCTTATTTAATTCCACCAATTTCCTCTTTCCCTCATTATAAAATGCTGCAGGAGTTGGAGAATCAATTTGGCTTAACAGCTTGAGGAAAATATGTGAATTTTTATGGCAAATATTTTGAAATTACTATAAAATTCTTTATATTTTACAATGTTCCATTTATTAACTGTGTTCCAAACACGCGGCTCAGGCTGATTTATACTTATACCTACTTATACATAAGAGCAGCTTCTCATTTTTCACTTTCATCACTTGACTATTAATGACAAATGTTTCCAGAGCTACAGTAGATCATAACAGGAACTTCTAACAAACATGAATTCAGAGAGTAAATATGTAAAGGGTCAAAATTACACTTGTCTGGTCAACATGGTCTCTGCAGCCTCTTCTCTTCCAAAGATCACTGGAAAATGTAGTTCCTTCAGAGTGACAGAGTGATACACCTTCTCTCAAGCTGATCATGTGTCATAAATTTACTTATTTCACGTACAACTAAACCAACTCAGTATGTAGTGATTTTTGGATGTCGGCTTCAAAACATGGACTAGACAGACTCCTTGAAGACATCTTTCATTTGCACAGTTTCTCCTACACATGATTTAAAGACTACTGAGAGTGAGCCAATCTCTTTCAATTTACAATTAATAAATATTTTTCTGCACATCAGAGTTCACATCTATAAAGGAGTGCAAACACATGAAAATATATGTACGAACATGATGCAGTCATACTCAATTCTCCTAAGGTCTGGCAGCTCATTTGCAGTTTAAACACAACCCCTCATCTGAGGCCTAACCCTGAGCCTACCCAAATGTCACCACAGTTTCCCTGATACTGTGCACAAGCGCCACTCATCTTCCTTATCTACTGCCACAGGCCACAGGGCTAAATGGGTCATATTCCATCTCAGCTTTCCAGCACATCATACTTCAGAGCAGAAAGTCGTACTTGCTCCTTTTATCCTTATTTTCAGGACGTGGCAGTAAATTAAAATTAGTTTCCATTTACACTTTATTAAGCTGTGTGTGGTTTATAAATCCACACCTGCAGTCAACTCTGTCAAATTTACTTTTACTCAATAAACAGCAGAAACCTAACGTTCAAACAAACTTGATAAAGACAGTAACTTAATTAATCATAGTAATATACAAATACAAATATTTCTTATATCTTAAATAGAAATAATTACAATGTCTATATATTTAGAGGAATATTAAATAATTTTACTTATTCATTAATAATATTCTGTAATTTACCTCATATCACATGTATTAAATAAACTGACTAGTCTGTAGTCCTATTGCATATATTTTCCATATAATGTATGTATATTGCATTTAATATTTCTACTTTAGATTTTTACTCCACACACGAAACTACACATTATTATATGTTCATATGTATACAGGTCATCAGGCATTATTAATCTGAACAAAATAAATAATACCTGCATTTTTAGATTCAGTTTAATTTGCACTTACCCAAGATAAAATTTGTAACCTACTGATAGTTGCTGTAGATAAATAGGACATTTTGGTTTATAATAGACACACAAACAAACCAGGACATAAATACTTACTGCAAGACATTAAAGCACTGGACCTTGACCTGTATTCAAATGTTTGCATTTGAGCCAAAAAAATAAGAATATGACTTGTAGTAAATACAGTAAATGATCAATACTCATCTAAATGTAAATGATCCCTCTCCTGACTGTGTGTGAGAACATCTGTTTGAGTGGAGTGGTTTAGGTTACCATCTGGATAGTTTGCCACAGACAGTGGGCAAAAACCTCATTATCATATCTCATATGTGGATCTTTCACTGGAACGATGAAAAGGATGCTAATCAGCAGATAGACTAGACCCCCAGAAAATGATATACAGAGACACATGCAATGATGCCACTGCAAATGCAACTGTCTCACAGGATAAAATAAAGTTCAAACTGTTTTTATTTGTAGTCCATAGTATGCAGAAATGTGCCTAAATGCAAAGTAGCAATGATTTCACTGTATTTTTACACTGAAGAAGAGAACACATCACACCTGCCTGTATACGTATCTGTCAATAGCTTCCATAGTTTCACTTACAGTGCAACTGTGATTACCTGAGTCTTTCTGTGAGCCTTTCCTTTTCTTGAGAGCCTTCTGGAGAATTTCCTTCATGGTTACCTTCAGACTGTCCACAGGGATTAGGGAGAAACCGTGAGCAGCATTTCTAAAATGAAAAAAGGAGGAAAAGTTTAAGGAAGTCTGTGCATATCAATCATCAACCACATCAATAGAAAAACACTGTTAAGGGCTATTGATCTTAATGGCTTCACAGCATAGATCTAACTTTGAAATATTAAACAATAACCATGTGTCTGTACGCTGTGGTCTGTTGGCCACCAGGTCCAGATCAGCAGCACAACATATTTCAATGATTTTCATGGAAAAAATAAATAAATAAATATTCAGAATGTGTAAAATATAGTATTATTTAAATTAGCCATAATATCTCTTTATCTTTACAGTCCTAGTAGATGAAGCTTAAAGAAAATATACACAGTGAAACTGGTGTTCAGCATGATGCTGTGTTACCACAGGCACCACATACTGAGGTGAACGTTTGCATAATTAATGCATGAATATGCTTTTATATGTCTTACTCACATTCTGACAAAGAGAGACTGCCTGGAAGCGAGGCCAGGTGAGGAGTATTTCTCCACCAAGGCCAGGGTGCTGAAACCAAACTTGTGGATTGGCTCATTGGAGTCCAGTGGGGGGAAATCGGTGTCCACCTCGCCATCATCCTCGGCAATGTGGAGGCAGTAGGCATTAACATTCTCACTGTGGAGAGATGTGACATATGAGTGTGGAGGGAGACAGAAAAAGAGTGTGTAACACAGAAATGGCTGTTAACACGTGTTTGCACTCACTTGAGTTTAGGTTCTCTTCCCTCACTTGTGTACTGCCAACAGATGAGTCCGATGAGGTCGTGGACACGGGCGTTGGCAATGGTCACTACTGTCATCGGATGTATTTTCTCCTGAGCAATCTGCATTGAGAGGTAGACATCGATCTTTTTCGTGGCTGTGGTGCCGATGTGACCCTGAAACATGAAGATATAGTGCGTACATGACTACTGCAGTACAGTACATCTACTGCTGAATTCCTCCCTCATGAGGTCAAAAAAGTGTTACCTCACCTTCTCTTAATATTATGTTTTACAGCATTTAAATCATTAGCAAATTAACAGGCTAAAAAGATGCTAAGCTAGTTAACTAGCTAAGAATAAGAAAATAAAATACCTTGAATGTTTTCATGAATTGCCTGCCTGAAAAAATACTGTAGCTTTGCTACAAATGTACACATTTATTCTTAATTAAATATTTTTTATAGTAGACACAAACTGCATTAAAATGTGGAATAACTCACTTTGCCATCAAATTTGGAGTATTCGTTGAAGGGATTGTTGAGCTGCTGGGGACACTGCTCTAGTCGCAGTGAAAGGGTGGACTTGATACCCGTTGTCCGAGGCTTGTCTTTAAAATCTCGTTTTTCAAACAGAGACCCTAGATCTTCCACTGGAGAGATTAAAAAAAGGATTTTTTAGTTTTGAGGCCTGTGACATTCTAGTACTAAGCGTCATTAAATATCAGAATGCTTTAAGTTTCTTCTAATAACAATAATATAATAATAATAACGTGCCTGCTCCTTCATATCCGTCTGATCTCTTAAACCTTAAATTCCGCACCATCCTCTCCACTTTCAGAACACAGTGTGCAGCCTGTGTATCCCTCTCTCTGTACATTTTCCTGAACTTAATGCTTCTTTTTTCCCTACTGATATTGTGCTATGGGCTGACATGCTTGGAAAAAATGCCATCGTGTTCAGATCAAAACCCATTTAGATAAAAAAAAATTGCAGCATATTTTCTTACACATTTACCAGGATAGTTAAAGAGTGATTTTCTTCTAGTTTGTGTTTTGGAAAAATAACTCAACATTCAGATTGTTCAACACCCTTGTAATTCAGAATAAAACTAATAAACTACTACAGAGTTTGGTTTTCATGTAGTGTATGTATTTAAAAATGTTATAACACACTACCTGATTGGGAAGACGTCCTCTCCTTCCACTGAACGTTTTTACATTTGATTTGGTTCTGTCGCTCTTTCCTCAGCCTTTCAAGTCTTTGGGCTGAAGAAGAAAAACAACATTTAACTTTCTATCACACGTAAACAATCATTTTGAAAACCACATCACAAAAATACCAGGTCATTTTACATTTTCCTTTATACAGAGGAAGAGGACACTTGTTATCAGGTAGACGCCATGATCCTCTACCACGTTATATTTTTACTGACATAACCCACCTTATAAAGACAGTCATACTAACAAATACTGTATGCATTGTACACACAACAAGAGTAACATCAAATTAAATGTTTAAAGCTTCTTGTTCATCCCTTTCGTCTTACCAGCAGCCCCAGGTTTCTTGCGGCTGTCTTGTTGGTGTCCTGATAAAACAGCCACCACAGGTCAGTTTTCAAGTCAAAAAGTCAAAGAGGATTGCAGCTTTCCACCCACAACCCCAGAACACAACCAGCACCACCAAATAATTTATATGGTAAAATTACAGCCAAATTTCAACAAATTTCAAGAGAGCCAAAAGGAGACATGATGGCTACCTTTGGACTCCCTCCATCACCCAAACCACAATTACTTGCCAAACAAAACAGCTGAAAGTAACTTAGCTTATCATCATGTGATTCAAAACATCACGTCATGCATGTTTTGACCTCACCACATCAAAACCTATGAACAATGTGCCCTGACCTTTTGATTATGATAACTAAGCTTGTCATTTAAGGGACTAGCACATGAGCTACACTCTTTCACATCAGCCGCTGACTGACAACACCTCATCTCATTTTAGGTTATTAAAGTCAATTCACCTTAAAAGGTCTTTTTGTAGCATTTAACACATCAGCATCTTCGCTTATCATAGTCTTCATATTACAATATTTTCCAGTGGTGTAATTGTGTTTGTCAATAATGTAAATGCACTATGTTTATAGTATGCCTGTCCTTTTTTGAGGGAGTTCAAGTGTCAAAGGAAGGGGTGTTAGACATGGTGCAAATTGTAAACCCCACTGAGGCAGATTTGTGAATTGTGGTTTTGGGCTACATTATAAATAAAACTTGATTTAGCTCCTGGGCTCCTGTTCTTGAGCTAGCCAACTATTGGACAGAATTATTTTGTCATGCATCACAGTTGTTTTCTTTTGCATTTACCAAATGGTTGACCTGCCCACGGTGAATGTTTTGCTACAGTTTAACTCTAGGCCTTTTATCAGCTTACTTAGAAATTAAATACTGAGGAAATTATTCACACCTGACCACTGAACAGCTGAGCAGATAATTGTCCAATTACTCTTGAGCTCCTAAAACCATATATGTATGTATATAACTGGTTATGTTGTTGTTAATATTTTTGATGAAACTCTTGAATTAATAGTTGATTATCTCCCCTTAAATCACATCTCGATTGTTTGTCTATATGCATACAAGAGGGAAATGAATTATCCTTTACGTGGTCCTTGCTACTCATCTCATAACGATTATAAAAATTCAAATAGTGAACTGGAATCCAAGCCCCTGTTTTCTATCTGTGCAACAACAATCTTCAAAAGCACGCAGAATTTGATGTGAGCCTCAGTAAACCACTAGCCCAGATTAGACATAAACCCCCCCACAAAACAACAACAGAACACACCTTCTTGTTCCTACCACCATGAGGGCAGGAGGTGATAGTAAGCTTGTTCTGCTAACTAGCCACAGTGTATAGATTAGCCCACCTGTGTTGGACCGCCGACGGATGCCAAAGTCCCAGCTGGAAGTGATGTCCATGGACTGGGAGAGGTCACAGGCATGATTGTCCGTCACGCTGTTGCCCCCTTCGCTCTGGGAGCCTGAACCCGTTGATCCACAGCTGCTGCCGGGTACCAGAGCCAGCTGGCACTTCTCCAAATCCACATCTTGGTCTATTAGTACCATCTCACACATTCCTGTATCATCACTTGTCACATGAGACTGTCTGATGTGTGCCAGAATAATAGCTGGATTGTCCAAGAAAGCCATTTCCTCTGCTTTATATAGTCTGGCTTGTAGCTTTGGATGTTTTCTCTCTGTCGCACCCTCCTGCCTGTATGCCAGAGGATCCCTTTCAATTCCTTTCAGTCTCTTTCTGGAAGTGATAAAGCAGATGCTGATGACATGTAGAGAGCCATCTTTTCCATTTCCCTTTCCTGATAATTTTCTCTGCTTCGTCGTAGGAAAGTTGCCAGTACCTGGCAAGGGAGATAACAGTTATTACATGGACGTCTGTTCAAATTAAAATAAAGGTATTAACTTTAGTTAATTATATTCCTTGCCTACAGCGGGGTAAATAAGTATTTGACACATCAGCATTTTTATCAGTAAGGGGATTTCTAAGTGGGCTTTTGATGCAAAATTTCCACCAGATGTTGCCATCAAGCCAAATATTGAATTCATACAAAAAAATCTATCTAAAAATTATTATAACTAACAACAAAAAGTTGAGTTATAATAAATAAAGTGAAATGACACAGGGAATAAGTATTGAACACACTTTATTTAATACTTTGTAGAA
>JAUYWH010000014.1:19730601-19742708 GCA_034779795.1 Ctenopoma multispine | reverse complement strand
TTACTTTAATGAAGAAAACACTGTATATGACAGCTGTATTGTAATAAAAAACGAGTGGTGTCCACTGAATGAATGCAATCTTTCTGCACTGTAAAAAGGAAAAACTCTGACATTCATACAGTTTCTGATGAATGACAAGTTGTTCCTTCATGCATAATAGATTTGTGGTTTAAAATGACATGCAATTGCTTTATTTTAGATTTTTAGTGAAAGCGGGTCATTTTTGACCCGTAGGACAAGGGGTGTATAGTGAAAACGAAGACAACAGGAGGGTTAAAGCATATATCCTGCAGAGAGCTATTCCGACTGATGCTAACTGTAGCTAATGCTAATCTGCTAAGCTACAGTGTGATGTCAAGATTGTTTTGTCACCTGAGACAGATCATTATAGTTACTGTTGGCAGTTTCATGGTCAGGCCCTCTACAGAAAGAAATTGCTTATATGTAGTACAAATGTCTTCAGTGGCGTAAGATATCAACCTAGATAACTAGTTATGTTTCCGGGGAGCTAGTCTGATATTAGCTGATGCAAAGCTATTGTGTTTCTTAGCTATTCTGAACATCGCTAACTGGCTAGGTTAAACAACACATTAACGTTAGCTAACTCCGTGTTGACCCACTAGAAAAACCTTTACTTTACTAGAAAAGACAATATAACAGTTTTTTAGACAATTAAAACATTTAACCACGAATGTGCTCAGTGAACTGTTCGTATCAAGTTAGCTTGTAAGTTTGTTCAGGATAAAGTCACTGAAGCTTTCTCTGGCTAGCCGGTTGTGTAGCTGCTATCAGAGCCTCCCAAGGAGGTAAACATTAGCTAGTTAATAATGGCATCCCACCTTTAAAGGTCACATCCCAGGAAATGTCCACAACCCTCCATGTTAACCACGTATACTCCCAACTGTGACAACAATTATTCTCATTAGTAATAATGCTAACTTATTTAGCAAGATTATCTGTAGTCAGCCTCGGAGCTGCAGCCTAGTTTCACTTCCGTTTCCATTTCTTCAGAATAAAAGACAGACACTTTGTTTTTGCACAAAAGCATGCGACTTAACGAATAAAAATAGTAAAATATTATCATAAACACAAAGTAATAGTGTGGTTGCATGATAATCCTTTGAATCTGTGATAATTTGATTCATTTTCTTCTGTGTTTATTTAAACATATAAATTAATTAAAAACATAAAACTGATTGTATAAATATTCACTCCCTTTTAGTGCAGCTAATTGGTTTAAGAGGTTACTGAGTTAAATCACCTGAGTGCAAGGAATACATTTTGAGCAGGCTAGTATACATACCTGCACCTGCATCTGGAAGTTCTAGTTACTGGTGATTCAATATCCTGGTTATAAACTAAACCATAGAGACTAAAGATCACTCCAAATAAACTCCTCAAAAAGGTTATTGAAAAGCACAAGTTAAGGTATGGATTCACAGAAAGCATCCTCAAAAGCTGGGCTTGTACACAACTGTTGCCTTGGTCCTTCACCAGTCGCAGCATCTAGTTAGAGTCTTGCCACTGAGAATGTGTAATAGTTGTGTCTAGTAAACATCTGAAAATTGTTTAGTGTCGTATTCAAATGTTTCAGTCATTCTAGCATCAGATCTATATTTTGTGACCAATTAAAACAGAAAACCAGTTTTACACTTCACTTGGCATTGAATTAAAGAATAGGGTCTGAAAAAGTAAATGTTGTCTCTGTTTCATATTAACATGCATGTCTTAACAAACTATAGGTCAGGGTAGTACTCCAGTGTTTGTACAGTGAGGGGCGGGTTACGAAACAGTGACCCCCCCCTAAGATTGAAAGAATGAGTTGCACATCTTTTTGTAGCCATTTAGCCTGCCTGTGGTCAGTTTGAATCTGATCACTGATCACTGCTTTTCATTAAGAAATCATATCAACATATAAATCATATACAGATACAGTAACTGGGGGGCCTTGACTATGTGGCTCACTGGGCTGTAACCCAGCCACACCTTTGCTTAAAAAGTTCTAAATGATGTTTACTAATAAATGTCATGTTTCATCACAGCCACTGCTTTGTAGTATGTAATATGTTATTCAGTGTCTTACATCCATGTAGCTGCACAGTGGAGAGTGATGCAAATAATGAAACTATCCTTTAAAATAAAAGTTTGAAGGCATTATTCAAAGGTCGGGAGTTAGACCACTAGGCTGGGTTGCACACAGCATCATCTGCTGACTCTGTACGTTAACAGGCGACAGGCTGCTGGCAGCACTAACACCGCTGGTTCACTTGCTGGTTGAGATGCTGCTGGAAGTTTGCAGCCGGTGAAAGCGGACACACGCCGCGCTCATCGTGGCACAGCCGAGCGAGGAGCAGTTACGGGGATGTGCACGGTGTGGACGGAGGAGGAAAACAGGTGCAAACGGAAAACACCTCCAGGAGAATATTAGTGCACACGTGGTTAAAGCTCCAACCCTGTTCTACAGGATTTCTGTTTCTGTTGCGCTTCTCTGCTAGTTATAACTACAGCTTTCACAATTCCGTATCTTTTCCCTCTCGGATCGATTGTGCTGCGGCAGACATGGAAGATCCGGGCCGAATGTTGCGCGCTCTGCCCGGACACTCGGTGCAGGGGGCCGCCGGACTCCCGCTGCCGCACATCCATGATGATACCGACGGGAACGCGAGGAAGCAGGACGTCGGGAGCATCCTGCATCAGATTATGACCATCACTGACCAGAATCTGGATGAAGCGCAGGCAAAGTTGGTCCTGCTTTTATTGTTTACCTCTATGAATGAATGCACATAGCTATTTTTAACTTGACTGAAATATTAGGCTCATACAACTCTGAGGTTTGAGCAGATTTTCACAATTTCTGCGAAGTAGGATTGTGTTACTTTGTTAGGAAGGTGCATCCAGTAGGCAGTGTTGTATGAAATCTTGCATTGCACATATTTTATCATTTATGTAACACTGAGTTTCACAACAAAGGAAAGTGCAGAGCGCAAACTTCAACACAAGGCTGCAGCACACAACAACAGGAGCACTGAGCAAGGAGAAGAGCTGGATTGATGCATTAGTGCTAAAACAACTTGATAAAATGCCACTATCATACAGATACAGGTGTATTCATACTGAAATACCTTCACTGCACCCACAGTGGTTATTTTGGTGAGTCACCTTAAGGGGAGTGAATACTTATGGTGTGTTATCAGTTTTCAGGCTTTTAGGTTTTACTTTATAACCACCATCAGCAGCAGGCCCACGTACATACATACTTTTTCTTTTTTCTTTTGACTTTTTGAGTCATTAAATTGTGTAACCGAATTTGATTTAAAGCTGTTTTAAGGCCAGTTAGAGTTTTGAAATCCAAACCCAGAGTGGACAGACCCAGACCTGAAACCCACAGATGTTGGTTTTGTCAGCTGTCAGGTCAGATGTTCCAGTACACATGACATAGATGAGGCACCACACTTGTGTATATTGTAACATGCTGGACACTTAATGACATCAGCTGTTTTCCTGCCTTCTGTTCTTTAAATTCCTTCCTCTCTTGGGTCTAGTCATTGTTTTGCAGATATAACTTTCCTAGTATTAAAACCTGAGTAAGTGATGCTTTGTTTACTGAGGGAAAAGAGTTGTCGAAATCTGGTGTTCTGCACAAATTGTGATGTGGATGTATCATAAAATGTGATCTAATCTTCACCAAAGTCACAAACAGAAATAAACAACATATTTAGAAACACATTTCTAAGGTGATGAAAAACAAGCATCCCTGATCTTTCATGTCTGTATTGAACACACCCATTAAACATGGGCTCAATCAACATAAGTCAAGGCAGCTCTATACCACCCCTCCACTCACTTCATTGATGGACTGCAGGTTTGCTAATACGTGTCTCCACTTGGTATGTAGTGATATCAGAAGAATACTGATTCACTTACTTTTTCCACTATCATTCTGTTTTTAATTTATGTAGAAAACTGTTCCTAACTTCTTGTTAGCACTGTATTGACTGGTTTAGCCAGTAAAATACAGTAGTTGATGTTAATTCTAACAGACACTGGGTCTGAAAGTATAAGAGCAGACTGAGGAGTATAGATACCATTTAGGCCTCTCCTCGGTCAGTTTAAAGCCCAGTGCAGCTATTTATTGGCTCATAAATCAGTTTATTAAATTTTGTTATATCTTTATATGGTTGAGTCACTTCCCTTTAGTCTGTATTGTCTGATGTGTTTTGGTAGGAAACATGGATTGAACTGTCACAGGATGAAGCCTGCACTCTTCAGCATCCTCTGTGAAATTAAAGAGAAAACAGGTGGGTGATTTATTATCTGACTGGTACAATGGCTTTCCTCTCACCTCTCAATTTATCACGTGTCAATGTCTGTCAGTCTCACAAGAAAGGTGCTTGATACAAAACACCAGAAAATGTGTTGCAATATGTCTGATTGTCCTCCTCCTCGTTTATACTCTTTTCTCACATTATTAGTGTTACTTGTTAGATAATACTGTTGGATAAATGGGATGTGTATCTAGAACAAAACCAGAGGTGCACTAGTGTAGCCCACTCCTGTAGTAGATCTCTGCAATCATGCTTATGCTGAGAACTTCAGGTGAACTTTAAACATGTCATCAAAGTACGATCGGGCAATTCAAAATGTCCCTTCTGTGGTTGTATGCCTCTGACAACCTGTGTTTATGCATGAGTCCATGTGGATGTTTGTCCCAGATGTAATGAGATTTCCTCCAGGCGTTTGTAAATGGTAAATGTTCTGCACTTGAATAGCGCTTTTCTACCTTACTGGTACTCAAAGCACTTTAACACTGCTTCATATTCACCTATTCACACACACAGATGGCAGAGCTGCTTTCCAGCTGAGTTTAGTGTCTTGTCAAAGACACTTGACGAAGGAGGAGCTGGGAATCTAACCACCTCCTCCTGATCCACAGCCGCCATTGTGAACCATTGCGTTCACAAAAATGGGATGGATGGACAGATATTCTTATTCTGAAGACATCACAGCTGTCAATGGCAAAGAGGGATAAAAACAAAGAGCAGAGCCATCAGCTTCGTTGTAGCCACTTAATTGACTCTGCCTGCCTTTGGTTTCCTATTGGGCAAGCTGTGGTTGCCTCAGAGCCTGGGGTTAGGATGTTGTTTGCTTATACAGTATCATCTGTGTTGAATTCAATTATACTAAAACAGTGTTTTCCCCTCCCTCAAATCAAGCTTTTCCAAAATGCAATTCCTAAATCTGAAAATGCCAGCTTTCCACCTGTAGCTTTTTAAAAACTTGACTTGTAGTCCATCCAAGAAGTCCAATTAGCTTTTTCCCAGATACCATTTTCTCTTTGTTCTGTAATGAAGTCATTATTCCTGCTGAAAATCTTTCTGCTCACTTGGGGCAAAGGACCCACTTTAGTATAGACAGAGGTAATCGTAGTCAAGCTGAAACACCGGCACGTTTTTGTTGCACACAACTTGAATTTATCTCTAATGTAGACCTAGAATCAGTCGAGTTTCTACCCAGTGTGCTTACTAATGCAGAGAATTCAGTGTGTGCTGTGAGGCTTTCAGACAGGAGAGGTGCACGCATCATCTGCTGGCCTAGAGCAGGACTCTCAGACTGAGCAGCAAGAATCAGCTGTCAAGTGTTTGCATGGTAGCAGAATAAAAACACTGTGTGTTAGTGTGGCTCCAGTTGTGAGGAGTGTTTGTGTATTCACAGCATTTACACAGTCTGAGTAATAAATAACCTGCCTCTGCTGTGAAGAATACAAAACTCTCATCACTGTGTTTATGTATAATTATTCTGAGATCCTCCTTTATGTGTGCGGTTTTTGCATGTTCAACCCTTGTCTGTTTAGGTTTCCTTCACGTATCCCGCTTTCCTCTCACAAAACATGCAGTTAATTGGTGACTCTAAATACTGTATGTGGTAGCAGGTTCTGTGGTGCTGGAGAACATTGCAGATGAAATACACTCGCTTGTTTTTTGTTTGTCACCATTCTTCACATTGATAGTTGTGGTTGGTGAGGTGGGCATAAGTATTATCATATATGGCAAAACCGATGTTTCAGGATGTTTCTACGTCCATTCATGGAGAATTGTAGGTGTGGTTCAATTTATAAACCATAACAGGGTGTCTTTGTACACGTGATAGAATAATAATGCTCACACACTCACACAGGTCGACCTGTGTGTCAACCAGCCATTTCATCTCGTCATTGTTTTGCTGTTTAGTTGGCTTGTCAGTGTCAGGTGCACTGAGAATCCATACGATATGTTTGGGCACGGTGGAATAGAACAATACAATAGTCTCTCCTTTTCTCTGTTTTCCATTACTGAAATGTAAAATCAAATGAACCGACAGAAGATAATTATTTTGCCAACATTCCCATGTGTTTTTTGACATGGTTTGCACAACGTGACCACACAGCAGGGAGACAGAGAAGGACGAAACCATGATGTAACCAGAAGACACCTGGGACATTTCCACACAGTTATGTGTACTCTGAATGTGTACTTATGTGTATTATGAATGAAAGTGAGGTCATATGGTCACGTGTTGGTCAAACAGGAATTACTTACAGTTTCAGCTTTAACAAATGTTGACACTGACCTTCACGGGAGTTTTTAAAATATTTGCACTGTAACTTCAGATAAGGAAGTAGGATTTGTGTGTTCAAGTTCTTGTCGTATCATCCATTTTAAGTTCAGCTCACGAATAGATACCTTGACATTTTCGTATAGAGTTTGCTTGTAGAACGCTTGTAGAATTCATAGTTCTGTCCATGATTTTAGCCTTGGTACTGAGACAGCAAGTGGGAAGCATGAATATGTGACGCTGTGAGATGAGAGCCTGAGAATGAGGCTGGCATGTCTGCTGTTATGAATTTCTTTTATTTGGCATGTTAATATAAAACTGTCACTGGTTAGTCTCCACAAAGGGCTTAAGACTAATCCAGTATTTGCATGACACATGCCAGGCAACAGATTGTGACTTTATTTTCAATAGATTTTCAAAATGATTGTTTTTGTGTTCATTTATTTCAAGAACATAACCAGCTTTGACCTATAATCCATTTGTAACACTGTGTTACTCAGTGTACCTATAGAACAATTACATGACTCATTTTCTCATGCAGACAGGCTAATGATGGATAATAGCAGACTTGCCTACACAGCACTTGAGCGCTTTAGAGATTAAAACATGTCAGAGTATTGGCATGAAATATATGAAATATGCACTTGGTGCTTTCTGTATACTTAATACTGTGTCGAAATTCTCCACCTCCCACAGTCTTTCATTCACTGCATAATTCCACTATTCTCCCTCTTGTTTCCCTTACACATCATTACACTGGGGCAAAGTCAGCATCAAGTGGTGCTGTGAACAGATTAAATTATACTTGGAAATGGGTGCTTCAGTGATTTAGAGGGTGGATGGCTGTGTATTAGTTTTCTGCTGTGCCAATAATAGGTTCTTGTGTCAAAAAAGTGCTGCATGTCAATTATGCATTTATTAATGTTTCCCTATATCCCAACATGCTCCTCTCTTTCTGCTGTTAATGGTATTCTGCACACTGCAGCTCCTTGGTGAGTCCTGCAGGCATCTGACATAATCAAGGTGTGTATGTGTATGTGTGTGTGTAAGTATGTCTCTGGGGTTATGTATACTTGTGTACTGAGAATGCTGCTACTGAATGAATACTGGATTTTTATTAACAACACCTCCCCTCTGTTTATAAAATGTATGCATTACAGCAACAGGCCACCAGAAATCATTCATCATCAGAAACACAGCATTCAAGCATACAACACAATATTCAGAAGAAATAGTTAGACTGGAAAATTGCCAGTTGTTCTCTTAGCTCTCTTCTACAGTGTTTAGGGTTGTTGTCTTGTTGGAAGGTAAATTTCCACCTCAGTCCCAAGTCTTGCACAGCCTCTTTTCTTCTACGATTGCCCTGTATTTAGCTCCAGCCATTTTCCCATCAACTCTGACCAGTTTCCCTGTCCCTGCTGAAGACAAGCATCTCCATAGCATGATCCTGAATCCTAAATTTTCTTCCATTTACAAAATACAATTATGATATTTCCTGATTTTCTTAAAACCTGACCAAGCGATTTTGCAATCAAAATTTAAAGCCGCTCAGTCTATCTGTTGCTGCTTTGTAAATGCTCCACAGACAGAGGAAAAGAAGAGAAGATTGATTGTGTTTTGCACTATTGAAAGGCACTTACACACCTCTGTATTCTGCTCATTTGCTGCTGCCATGTGTGGAATGATCCTGTCCATTTCAATGAGGCAGTCAGGACACAGAGACAAACAGCTGCCCTTTCAGCACACAGGATACCATTTATTGAATGAGACAAGCCGTAGACCACCTGCCACACAATCTACAACTCTGTGTTTCAAGGATGCAGGATAAATATGTGTCTGGTCTTTGTGTTTTTTGTGAACACATCTCTTTAGTTTTTTATGTTTCTGTTTTTGCTTAGTTGTATTTCAAGCAGCTTTAAGAAAACATGCTCCATTGTCCAGAAATGTCAGCACAAGTTTGCTTTTTATGACAGTTGGCACAATTATGAGCAGTGTAACACTCTTGTGTCCTGACATACCCTTTTTTCTTATCAGCTGTCTGATTATTCAGTATTTTGTAACTGTGAAACTGATGTGAATGAAACTGAGTGAAAGTAACTGCGTGTAAAAGCTACATGAGACCAGTTAAAACAGGATGGTCATGTGGGTGCTTAGATCTAAAGATTCAAGTTACTGAGAAATTAATGAATGCTATGTTTTGCATGTGAACATTTCTGATAATAGCCCAGGCTATTAGGCAATGTAAATCAATTTGGTTACTATGAAGCTGTGATAAAAATTAAATGTTACATAAACGCAAGAAATAAGGACTCTTTTCACATTTGGTTCTCAGGCATCATGTGTGCCAGAATAAACAGCAGCATGTGCGTGGTTATGGTCACGAAGAGAAATGTGTGGCTCATTGATGAATTTAATCATTTTTGGACAACAGTGGAGTTCTACAGTATGTCACATAATATAAGATATATTGGCTGTAGGCTTTGGACACACACACAACACTGTTTGGTTAGAGTCTGCAAGTAGAATTTGTTGACAACATAGACTGTTGACAGTAAGAAGATATGGAAGGCAACTCGACTGATCTGTTACAGAAATAAAAAATACATTTTATTGTAATATCAGTCTTCAGACTTCACTTTTTGGTTGCACTGCTCCCAGCTGACTGACATAACATGGAACATAAAGAATGAGAAAAGAATATTTTTGCTGGAGATTCTCCTTTAGATGGGATGAGGTAGCATTCTCGGGAGGGTGAAATGGTTCAGTATCAGCCAGTCAACCTAATTACATGTCAAGAAATCAATTCAGTATAACCTCTTGTTTTCAATAGATACATGTTCAAGCTTGTCAGTGTGGGGATTCCCCTATTATCTGCTAATTACTCCACCCCTGACATGTCACCTAGTGCTGATGTTCATGGGGTGCACAATGGCAGCATTCAGGGTGACCTACTTTTCCACTGTTATGTGGTTAGGCTGTAGTAAGGACTGGACAAGCCCCAGTGACATAATCAAAGTTCCTCCATCCTGTATCTCAGACAGCAAATCAGGAGGAGTGGAAGTGACAGCTGGATGAGTGGGAGCAGCACATTAGGACTCCCTGTTACAGTTAGTGTAGCTGATGTGAGCCTGGCTGGTAGGAAGAGGTAGACAGCAGGAGATAGAATTGTTAGGTTGGTAGAGTCAGCTATGAATACTAGAACCAAAGATTGTGTTGAAATAATAATAATAATAATACATACCTTGAAATTCTGGATGTGCACTCAATGCTTAGAAATCCCAAATGTGAATTTCTACTATGCTCCTTCAGTATAGTAGACTTCAATTGGCATCAGTCATACATTAATTAAAAAGGTGTCACAGTTGTTTGAACTCAACTACAAGAAGGTTATTAGTTAAATACAGTATATGATGACTTGAGCAAGTGGGGTCTGCCATGATTCATTTCTTTATTACACCCAAGCAGAAATCCAAAATACGTAGACTACAGTACCCCTGCTGGAGGGAGCGTGGATCGGTTTTGGTAAAACCAGCTCATATATTCTCGTCCTTTGATATCCTTTCATGCAGCCTTTTTTGGATTGAGGTGAACTAGATTTTTCTCTTTAGAAATATTTCTAAGGACCCAATGAAGAGTGATACAGACTGTTGCAAAATGATGGCTCCAGTGAGACCCTACCACCATCTTCTACTATCTTTTTATTAATGCAATCAGCTTTGTAGAGTTAATGAAAAAAATAACTTTTACCCTCCAACTCCAAAAGGAGGAGGGGGACATATAGTGGGAGAAATGGGATTGTTACAATCACACAAATTCTTTTTTTCTGTCAGAACAGCTGCAGTTGATTTATATACTGTAGTAAACTCATGTTCTCCACACACACATCTGATGGCTTATATAAATGCAGGCTGACTGGCGTGAGGGATTCAATGTGCTCTGTGGCAGAGCAGTCATTTGTAAAGATAAAAGAGATATTTTCTCTCACTAAAAAGACAAATGCCTGTGGCTGTTGCACTTATTTCCTGGCAGGTCTCCAACATGTAAGCAAAACATTTTTACGTGGTGTGACCTGTTAGTTTTGTATTATATATTAACATAATATGTATTTGTGTGTCGGTATGACAGGAGTCTGCTTCACGGGTGTTTTGTGTTTGTCAAACTATATTTTAATTGAGTGTATTGAAATACTGAAATAAAATTGTGAAGTTCTCCTACAAAAATATTGATTGTCCTAACTTTGCATTAATGTCTCTTTTCCACTGATGCATCTTCAAATTTGTATTGGTCCCATTCCAAATAGTAACAACATGGTGCAAACAACGTTTTTCTCTTTGTTAGGTCTGAGTATTCGTGGTGCACAGGAAGAAGATCTTTCAGATGCTCAGCTGATGAGACTGGATAACATGTTACTGGCAGAGGGCGTGGCTGGACCAGAAAAGGGGGATGGAGCTGCAGTTGCACAGGGTGGAGGGACTGATAACTCCATCGAACACTCTGACTACAGGAGCAAGCTGACACAGATCAGACACATATATCACACAGAGCTAGAGAAATATGAGCAGGTATGTCACTGCTGATTGTGTACTGTGTGAATGTGTGTGTATTTAGATTTTATTTTTGGATTAAAATACTTTGCCGTGCTGTTGAACCAACACTGCAATAAGTGTCAATGTTATAAATGTGTTCAGTCCTCTGACAAGTTTTATCCTATCTTTGCCAAATTGTATACATGCAATTTCCTAAACTCTGTGCAGAAAAGGGTACTCAGATTCAGAATGAAATAGGTCTACCCTTGAAGTAGACTGACATACATTAGAGGGTTTTGAATATATGCTTTTTTTTACAGAGAGCACTAGTCCTTGACGCTGAGCCACACAGCGACACAGAGACCTGACGTTTTCTTCATAGCTTTAGGACACTAAAACAGCTTTACTTTAGGCTGGCATTTCATAAAAGGATTCTTTCTTTTTTTTGGGCTATTGTACTGTTGCACCCAATGTGACCCCGTGTCACAGTCAGCTAAACTCTTCCTTGTATCACTTCCACCAAGGAACAGGCACATGTTGTATTAGATGACAAAAAAAGTGTGAATTGCCACTTAAAGGGATATAACTGAGTTGACGGCACTGGACCAAGAGAAACACACCATGCTCAACAGTCATCTGTGCAAACCTGCGCCCCCAATAGCCCTGGAGAAACAACAACAAAAAATGCTTCCAGTACAGCTATATTATACTTAATTAAGGGGTTTTATTGTATTCTAAGTTATAACTTATAATCCCCCTTTATGCAACAGCTTATCTTGCCTTCAGACTGAATCAACTTGTTTGAGCCCTACCCCCATCCAACTTCTTATTCTGAAATTAACCCCAAAACACAGCATCACTGTTATCTTTCACCGACTTCACGATACTTTTTCAGTCAATAGTAAAGACAAATATAGATAGATAGAAACTTTATTAATCCCTCGGGAAGGTTCCTCCGGGAAATTCTTTTTCTAGCAGCAAAACACCGAC
>JAUYWH010000014.1:19711620-19722337 GCA_034779795.1 Ctenopoma multispine | reverse complement strand
ACGGCGATCTTACCCACAGCCCTGACCAGCTCTCGGAGAGACAGGTCACTCTGCAGCTCGCTCCTTTTCACCCTAGCCGCCACAACAACAACAACACAAGCACTCTTCCTATCTGTACAAGCTAATTCAACAACAGAGTCAAAGTTGATTCACTCACCTCTACAGAGAACCACACGAGAAATGTTTACCGCTGTGTCCACTTCTCGCTGTCCTATGGCTTCCGTCCTCACATCAACTCATATTACATAAGCCCTGCCCTTTTGAGGTTAGCATCCAGTCACAACACAAATGACAACTAGTTTAAAACTGTCAAAGCAACCAACAACAGCATGACAGTCACACAATTAACCCAATAACCAGTGCCTTGTTTAGTACTAAAATCAGTGACAAACATATTCTTACATTTCCTGACAGCTTCACAAAGAAAGCCACCTTTTATTTGAGGAGTTGAACCACACAGTCCCTTCCATAAGGAATGTCACGGCTAGTTTATTTGTTTTTGTGGTACACATCGGGTTAAAGATAAGCTTTTCCTTTTATTTGTTTTTGGATTTTTCATTATCATCTGTTTTTTGTCACCTGTCCTGTGTACATTGCTCAGTACACCAATGGTTTCTTTCTTTGACTAACATTCCAAATTGCTATGCTGACAATGCCCAATGCTTGTATGTAAAAAACAGACAGGTGGTGGTCTGCATGGTGTCTGCAAACATTTGTGTCCGTGTGGAATGTCCATACTGGAAATGAATTGGCCTTAATGATGCTGTATGTCAGATGTGTGTTTAGCTTGTCAAGGAGTTCTGCTATCAACCTAACCTCTCTGCTGCTTTTATTCTCTCTCTTTCTCTTTCTCTCTGTTTCTGTGTCAGGTTATTGAGGGCTGGCATGATGTTCTAAGACCTTCTTTGGTGACCGCCGCTAATGAGCAGCCAGCCACGAGCATTTTGATCTTTCCAACCTGATGTTCTATCATGGACCACAACCTTTAATGTTTGAACACAACCAACTAAACGAAAGGCTCCGTTATGATTGTGTTTACAAGTTAGACATTTCAGGAACGTGAATACAAAAAACTTCTTCTTTTAACTTGGATAAAAGACTGAGGTGATAAATAAGCTTGTTCCAAATTTCTCACTTTTTCTGGTGTGTCCATCCATCTTTTGTTTAATAATCATTAAGCGGCACCTGCACCACACCAGGATGCAGAATTCTGCAACACACAAGTGGTTTACCAGGATCTTTTAGTTATTTTCAAGTTTTAGTGGTTTCTTGGTGAAATGTTTAGAAACAACTGACGTGGCATTTTATTGCATGTTATCTAGATTAATTTGAGCGTTATTAAATGCATAAAATTAAACAAATCAAATAAAATCGCAATTTGATTAAAGTAAAATTAAACCCGCTGTCATCATCCACATTAATGTACATGTATTACCGCTCTGTTAAACTTTTAAACACGTTTTCATCTCAGTAGTCTAGTCTCACATTTACACTTTGAATTACTACTTTGTACTTTAAGTGCAATTTATCTATTCTGTTTCTACATTTTTGTTGTTGTCAACAAATACCATGTGCAGACCCAAATCGACAACAAATCTGTCCCAGTAACAAGTACAGTATGTGTGTAGCCAAAGCCTGATATATCTTCTTTCTCTTTGCCATAGAACTCCACTGTTGTCCAAAAACACATACACTACTGTTTAAAGACTTTTCAAACTCACATGTTTTTGTAGGGAAATCAGATTTTATAACATCAAATTGATCGTAAATACAGTGTAGACATTATTAAAGTTATAAATGACTACTGTAGCCGGAAACATCGGTTTTGTAATGGAATATCTACATCATAGTCCTTTTTCATGAAAAACAAGGACATTTGTAAGTCAAACCAAACGTTTAAATGGTAATGTAATGATACATTTTCACAAATTGCAGAGTTCTGTAAAAAAGGAAAACTGTACAGTATTTGTGGGGATTTATGTTTTCAGCATGAACCAGCCGGTCTGAAGCTGAGAGGCACAGAAAGGAAAGAGAGGTCAGAGCGTACAGAGAGATAAACCTAGTGTTTTGTTTTTTTTGCTCAGTTTTGATGACTAAATACTGGAGAATAGGAACAGCGTATTAAATCCCCAGTGTTGAGAACTCTCAGAAGTAATGTTTCAGCTAAAAAAGCCAACTAATGCTGATGAAGGTAAATTGAGCTGGTTAGTGAGTATTTTTGGAGATCATACTCACCCATGTAATTTCTGAAATATAATTTTTGGCACATTTCTAATTAACCATAAATATTCACATTAATTACACTAATACACATATTATATGCTATAATGCTTTTACCTGAATAAAAATGGCTGCTTTTATTTTCTAATGATATTTAGCATATTTAGCTGTGGTAAATGTCATTATTTAGGAGTAAGCTGTAAATACAGTGGAACATTTAAAATGCAGAGCTTTTGTATACTATATGAATTAAACCCAAAGGTTTCAGTATCCACACACTGTATGTATATTCAGATGCTGTTTAAGTGAAACAGTGTCTCGTTTTCTTCCAGATAATTTTTTACTTTGAGGTAAATATGTGTGGCTGTATTCAAGTAAATATGTTGTTTTAATTTTTTTTTAACCTATCACATGAAGAAATTTGTAAGAGTCGTCTGTGTTAGTATGTATTTTCTAATAAACCTATCATGCTCTAACTTTACCACCGTAAGATGGTAAAGTTTTCTGACTCTTAACTTGTCTATCATATCTATTAGGGGAGTATATATGACATTTTTGAAGTGTCAACATGCTATTCTTTGAAACAGTGTTTTTGTCTCTAAATACTTTCTTTTTTACAGTAGTCCATTTTTCAGTCCTGGTCGTACTCGTTTATGTCCATTTGCCTCATTGGAAAGCAATGGCAAGACCTGCACAGATAAGTATCTGTAAGGCTCATATTTTTAGCTGGAACAAAAGCAAGCTGGACAGGATAATAGGATGTGCAGTCAAAAAATCGTCCCAGCAAGTCTGGAAGATTAAAGCTACAGTAGGTGAGTTAAGATAACTTAAGATAATTTCAGCTGGATGAAATCTTCACTGACATAGGTAACTTAACATGTCTTTGCTACAATTGGTGAAGTACCGGCCTATCTACCTGCTGAGAAATGAAACGTTTGACAGCACCAAAACACACGCCGCGTGTGGCAGGGCATGCAGGCCCTCATGGACTACAAGCCCTCTCTACACAGCAATCTGGTGATGTCTCCCCACCAGTCAAGCTGAATGACTTCTTTGATAGGTTTGAAGCACAGAACAAAGGGCCTTAAAGGAATGTGACACCTCCCTTCCAGTGTCCAGGTTCTCTGTCTCTCGTCAGATATTGTGAGAAGGATTCTGTCCAGAGTCAATCCACACAAGGCTGCAGGACCTGACAACGTACACAGCCATACGTATGCTCAGAGAATGTGCAGGCCAATTGGCTGGTGTCCTAAAAGACATTTTCAACACATCTCTGAGCCAGTCCACTGTCCCAAAGTGCTTCAAATCTACCACCATAATTCCACTGCAGAAGATGTCATCAGTGCCTGAATGACTACAAACTCGTTGCACTCACACTGACCATAATGAAGTGCTTTGAAAGGCTGATAATGGCATACATAAAGACACATCTGCCTAACTCTATAGATCACCTCCAATTTGCACATCATCCACTGAGGTTCACTGAAGACTACATATCCTCTACCCTGACCTTTCCCTGACACATCTACAAAAAAGAAAGACCTATGTTAAGATGTTGTTCATAGAATTTAGTTCTGCCTTCAATACAATAATTCTTCAAAAACTGATTGAGAAATTGAGTGGGTTAGGCCTGGGGCTACAGTCAGTTGGGAATACTGTAAGTGTCTGGTAATATGCATATGCAGTATACAGGGGCTGGACGCAATTTAATGCTAACACCTGCTGTTTGTAGGTTATTATTGTCTTGTAGGTTATTAATGAAAAACCCAGAGATGAGAGAAGAAGGGGGATTATATAAAAAACAATGAACATAGAAAATATTTAAAAGCACATGCCTGGGTTCTAACCAAGTGCAAATGGAAAAGAAAAGCACCACATAAGAACAAGGCAAGAAAGGGCAGCCCACAAGATATATACAAGCTCTTAGTGTTTTTTTCTTTTTGGGCCACACCACCTCCAAAAACCATCACTCGGAATACGGGGGATCCGCAGGGTTGTGTACTCAGTCCTCTGCTTTTCACCACAGTATTACCAACCACATCATCAAGTTCACAGATGATATGGCTGTGCTGGAACTGATAAGCAGAGATGACAAATTAGCATACAGAAAGGAGGGTGAACAGCAGTCCAGCATGGAGCAGAGACGATGACTTATCACTCAATGTTGATAAGAAAGGTTCACCATTGAGAGTGTTCTGACCAGCTGCATCAAAACAAGGTATGGCGACTGCAATTCTTATGACTGCACACGCTTGCAGAGGATAGTGAAGACAGAATTTCAAAAAACATGACACTAATAAAGGTGAGGCTCTGCAGGCAAATATTAACATTCTACTTTGACATGATAATCAAATTAACATGTAATATTTAATCACCATTGTATGTTCTCAGATGTATCATACCTGACTTTTCTATTAGATTAGAAACTGTTGAAATGTGTTTTTCACACTAATGATGACTACAGGTATCATGGAGGATGACCACAACTATCTCTTTGTGTCAGCTCAAAATAGAGAGTCAATTACTGAACATTGAGAGATGAAATGTACCTCTTCATAATTCTGTATTTTATGTTTTATAGACATGGATGTGGTGGTTGATGGTCTGAAAGTTATGTGCCTGATGGATTATCATGGGAGTCAGTGTGTTGTTTCTATTTCTGCTTGTCTGAATCACAGGAGGGAGAATGGAGGGGGGGCAGAGATTCTGTCTTGGTACGTACAGAAAGCAGCAGGGTCTTTGGTGTCTGACATGAGTGGTCACACAGCCCTGTTGGTGGCACGAAACCGTATACACTGTGAAGGCATCTTTCAAATGACAAAAAGTATTCCAGAATGGAAGACACGTTGTTGACCATGAGCTTCTCAGAATATCAGTCAAGCAAGTCTTCAAGGTATCTAGCACAGCTTCACAGTGATGCCACCTAACAGTAGTGACTTGTTAAATGCAAAATCAAGTCCTCCAACCACAGCAAACTGCTAAGGACAAAGTAATGTCAGTTTGAATAATGGAGCAGTGAAAAACATCACTAAATATGCAAAAGCTGAAATTACATTGAGTGTAGATATATTTAAAAGTGATTAATTATCTTTTTAAACTGATAAACCTACATTAGCAAAGAAATGTGCCATTGGAACGCAGTACTAGTGTTTGCTGATAGATATTGTAAAAAAAAAAAAGAAGCTTTTCTTTCAACAACAATGAGATTTCTAAGTGACCACAAAACAGCGGTGTAACTAAACTTTCTGCAGCACAAATAAATTAATAATATTACTTATAACTAATACTACTCATTTTGTAAACTTCAGTGAGTTTAGTCACACATAACAACTAATCTTATTGATCCCCTTGGGGAAATTCTTTGTGGACAGGCTGCTCCTTCGAGGAACCTCAACATGTAGCCTGCCTGAACTGAGAATTAAACCGCTCACCCTCGGGTTTGTAGACAAGTGCACTACCTACTGAGCTATCATGCCACCCACTGCTTTGTGAAAAATTATCTTCCAACGGCAATCCAATGGTTGTTTTTATTTTATTGACCAGCAGTGAATAAACTAAAGGATAAAGACTTTTTTTAGACATTTTTCTTTCTGCAATAAACAGCAGCTAGGCTGCTAGCCAAATGCTTCAGAACAAGATGAACCTTGCCTCACAGTGCAAATGGACAAAGACTAGAAGCATACTGTGAACCAACTCCCAGTTCCTCAGTGGGTTGCTCTATCGCCTACACAGTTCATCCAATACAGTAAATCCTTAAAGCTGTCAGTTTACTCTTGATTCTTTCCTTTAAATTCCATTTTGGTGGCGTGCACAGCCAGAATGGTGATAGTTATGTCTGAGATGTAAGATGTGTAACTTCACATTGAGTAGAGCGGTATGATGTTTTGAAGGCACTGAAGTAAGAGCTGTAGACTTTTGGCTCCCTCAGGGCTTTCTGGGTTACTTTTACTGTGGATCCCTGACTGAGAACTTCTGAACCCATAAACTTAGCCTGTGGCAAAACATAGCATGAGTCTTAGCAGGAGGGTATCTCTGCTGTAATGTCAAAATAATGCATTTCTGCAGGGAAACGCTGCTGAAAACTGGCAAAGTGCCATCTCTGTTTATGTCTGTCTGAGCCCAGCAGTAACCAGTTTGTCTAAGATCTTTCATGTCAAGTAAATACCCCAGTGAGTCAGCCCTTCAGGCACAAGGAGCCGGGCATAAAAGGGTGGAGTGGAATGCTGTCGCAAACCCAAGATGCGTCGGGTCATGTTGATGTGAGAACGTAGCAGTCCCTAACTTGAGAGCTGCTGGGTACTGTGTCCCAGGGGAGCACAGATGAGACTAGATCATGACAGATGGTCATGATCAGATTGCAAGAGAGCAAAATGCTTCAAGAAGTGTCTAAAATCACTAATAAAACGTCCCTGAAACCCATATACTTGCTCAGAGATTACTGTATGAAGCATGGAGCTGCTGAGGTGCCCATGCCCATTATTTGCTTTTCAGCATGTTTCTGTACAATCAGTGTAGTAAATCCTCCTGCTCATCTTCATCAGTAGTCACAGGCCAGTTAGCCTTATTGGGGCATATTACAATCTGTCCAAGGGTTGATTAGTTATACTGAAAATATGACTGAATGACTGAAATGTTACACCAAACAACATGATCTATCATTCAGCCCATCTCCTGCAGGGCAGACCAGCACACAGTGCTCTACCCACAGGGAAAAGACTTTGTACACCGTCTTGGCCGGTTGGGCAATGAACTTTCACAGAAACTTTCATTCGTCAAGGATGCGTGGTGGCTCCTGAAGAAGTCACTTGGGCACACCAAGAGAATGGTCACCCCTTTCTGTGGTGTGTCTGAGCCATTACTGAACCAATAAACCAATAAAATAATCTATTGGAAAACTCACCAATAAAACAGACCACTCTGATCAGCAGTTCAACTTAGCAAATCACTGCACAAGAAGACAAACGACTGCAGTGCCAGGTTTTTATTAATTAGAAGTAGTTATAAACTAATTGACGAATACAGTCTACCTCCCCATTCACTCAGGTTAATTCAGTTCAATTCAACTTTATTTATATAGCGCCAATTCACAACACAGGTCATCTCAGGGCACTTTACAGTGTAAGGTTTAAGACCTTTACACATTATATAAATATATACAGAATAATGCAGAACACCCAACAGTCCCACTTGAGTAACTTGAGGTTACTGTGGCATACAGGGTTATCAGAAGTCTAACACATAAACATGGGCAACCAATCACACCAAGGAGAGATTTCAGAATTTCCCGTTAACTTAGACTTAGAGAGGAAACTACAGTACCTGGAAATTATAGAAATTGATGCAGGTACAGAGAGAACATACAAATTCCACACAGATAGCACCAGCAGGCCAGCAGGCTCCAAGATGACAGTGCTACCCCTGTATCACAAATAAATAATAAAAGAAATATGTACTAGTGTATGTTATGTACACCACATCATAACATGCTAACTTTGACCCTTCACCTGCTTCTGTTCCTCCACAGTCCACCAGCTTTTCTCTCTAATCATTATTTATACTGGATTGGCATTCCTGGTTCAGGAGATAATGTCACTGAAAGTAAGGGCATCTGATAGTAGTGGGCAGCAAGGCCCCAAGTGAAGGGCCTATCTGTCACAGTGCAGTGGAGCTGCTCTATGAATCTCATTACAGCCTGCCTGTTGGGCCTGGCTGACGGTTGGGTAGGAAGGGTGAAGGGACATTTTCTGTCTTCATAACTACCTTTCAGGCAATACTTTCTCTAAATCTGTTTTCCTGATCCTTGTACAACCACGAGAGCCTAGCATTTATAAAATAAAGCTACAACCATCTGAATAGTGGGTCTTCCTGTATGTAGTGCACAATGCACAATCTGGGGGCAGAACTGCCTCAGGGGCTGACATCAGGGCAAAGGAAAGTCCTCAAAGCCAGAGAAAATACCCTACATGACTCAAAGTGAGCTCAGTGTCTTCCATTACTCAAATTTTGATGGGACGTTCTGTTCCACCTGAGAGCCATTCCATCCTGTCAAATTACATCCAAGCAGAACACAGCAGATTTTGAATTCAGTCTTTAGGGCGTGACAGCATGTGTAGAACAACAAGAAATATCAGGATATCAGGAAAGAATCTGTATCATGAAAGTGAAAATGTAGAAAATAAAGGATGTGCTAAAAAAAGATTTATTGTACCTGCACTCACTGAAGTCCTTAGACGTTCAGAGTCAAGACTTAACATGGTTTCATTACAAGTCGTCTGCGCTACATTACACAGGGTTAAAAGACTATGACCTACAAAGCACCTAATAAACTAATTTCACCTGGCTACAGTCCCATTATCCAGGTACATTCACACAATATTTATTTTTATTAGATTATTCATCTAGAAAGAGAGATTGTTCTCAGATTGATATGGAACACATTTGAATGAAAAAATAATGTTATTAGCATTGTGCACATTAATACTATAAGAATCCAGAATCAGATGCTTTGTCATACTGTTTAAAGGGATTCTGTATTTTCTATCTTTATAAATTTTATGGCATAATTTTTGTATTCGCTCTGAATCAAAGAAAAGTTGAGATGTGTGATGACATACTGTATGTACTTGTAGTTGAATGCAGCTGGTTGATCATGACTGAATGATGCTATGCATGCCTGAAGCCATGGCTCCAGCTGATCTGTAGGTTAATACACAGCAGTATAGAGAGGGATGCTGCCAAGTCCTGCTAGAATATGTGCTCCAGTAACCCATCGTTGACAATTGCTGCTCTGACGTCAAAACCACAAACAAATAATGATACATTAGATGCACAAAACACCAGACAGAACCAAACAGAGCAGCGTGCTCCCTTTTATTATTAGAGGTTTAGTGTTTTGTACTTAACATTTAGTGAAAGGTCACTAAATGCCTTATAGCAACAGTGTTCACATGGCTTTCTCCTCAAATGCACTTGCCTTCTTAAGGCAATCTACCCCTGCATGCTTTGCGTGCTGTCAGCCAATGGTGTGTTAAAAACAATGCAATAATGTGCATTTTTATTACTGAATGGTCCTAATCACACACCCAGTTCACTACTATCACTGACACTACATTACCTCATTTTAAATCCATATGGGGCCAGTAATCCTAGCAGTGCAGAGAAGGGGAGGATGGTTTTGGTGGGAGCAGATATGACTGAGAGACATTTGTGCTCTATAGCCTTCCCTCTCTTTTGTTCCCAGTTGCAATAGGTTCCCTGAGTTCCTAATGCGAGCTGACATATCGTAATAGCAGTAAGAAGCCTTTCCTGTCCTGTGTCATGCACTCAAAGATTGGATCTCTCTCAGCTGTGCTGGGGTAATTTCCTCTTGCTGGAATACATTTGTGGGTGTTGAGTGTCAGGTTTGGCCAGAGTTACATGGCTAGAGAGAAATCAACACCCCCTTTTCAGTAGACTTACCTCCCGGAAAAACTGTTTGAATGATATTATATCCGTCTGAGTAGGAAGCAAAACGTGCTCATTTGCTGTGGTATTATTTTGCAAAGCTAGAATTAAATATTCCTTGACTGGAATATAACCTCATCCCTTTCAGATTTAATGTGTGGTAATCTGACATGGAGTGTGTTTACATGCACTTAAGTAATCAGGTTACTCAGAGAAACCAGGTTTCTCAGGTAATCAGGGAGCGAGGTTACAGGAAATCTGCATATACATGCAGCAGATGAGTAATGGGATAACTCCTCTAACTTGGACTGATTTTGGAAGCATGGTTCACAGATTTTAACTGTATAGAGTCTCAAAAGAAAAGCTACCTCACAAAAAAAAGTTTAGATATGTGTATAAAGGGAGCATTGCTCCGTGTAATGATATCCTCTTTCATCCAGCAGCTCCTCTCTGCTTAAAGTATCAGCAGCCTGTGGCCTTGACATGCTCTTTTGTAAAAAGCTGATTATAATCCTGGTTACGAGTATACATGGTAAAGTAATAGAAATTCTCTGGGAGAAATCTACCTGGGGAAATCAGGTTTCTCTAATCCTCTACCCGGATTACCATGACAGTTAAGAACTCAGTTCACTGACTAAAACTTAAATAAATGTGTCCAAAGATGTTTACTTATTCAGAATTCATTTGTGCCTTTCCTGTCATATCATGTAACACCACACCACAACAATTATAGTATTAGAACTATAGGCTTATCAGCAGACGGTGCAAAGATCCTGCTTTCCTATTCAGTTATGCACAACACCCTTTATCTTTACACATCTGCACAGCATGAGCACGAACATACACACCCAGCGTCAGCTCATCCACTCCGACCTCACAGCGCACACAGACATATAGGACATACACGCAAACAAGCGCGTACACACACACTCACATCTCATCCATTTGAGCATCACATGCAGCGCGCAACATTAGCTACACACACACATCTATGGGCACACTAAGGTTTGTCACGTGGAATGTGAATGGAGCTGGCTCCAGAGAGAAGAGGTTA
>JAUYWH010000014.1:19696073-19711520 GCA_034779795.1 Ctenopoma multispine | reverse complement strand
CCTTACACTGTAAAGTGCCTTGAGATGACTTCTGTTGTGAATTGGCGCTATATAAATAAAGTTGAATTGAATTGAAAGCGGTGGTGATCAGTTTTCTGTTGCGTATATGCAGGTAACCGTGATCATCATGCCACCGTGACTAGTGAGTGAGCTGGTCAGTCAGTCAGGAGCCTATCCGAGAAGGTCTCCCACTCAGAAGTGCAATACTAGATGGGAGGAGGGTGGGATAAGTGCACCTCACCTCAGGTCTCTCAGCTGGAAGCCTGACTGGAGGTGGGAGGCATTGGACTCAATCAAAAAATATGCACCGTTAACTTTGTACACTAATAAAATCAGTAACACTGTATTTGTTACCAAATAAACCACAACTGATTCGTAATACTGAATATAACCTGCAGTTTTGTAGACATATTATTGTGTTTTTTCTGGTTGCTTATTTGCCTTGCTGTCATTAGTATTAATCATGGCTTTGCTGGGCAGATTGTGTGATGATGTAATTGATGGCTCTGCATCAAGTCAGGTTTTAGAAGGCAGCTGTGTTATTTAGTTTTTGTTTGCTTGTGCTGCAATATTGTGATAATTTGCTTTTCTTCAGCATGTTATTCTATTTGTGTTTTTATGTGATGCATGATTTCTACAATTTGACTCAGGCCAAGGGAGTAGTAGTGTAAGAACTAGTTTCTCTTTTTTATTTTTATGTAAATACAACTTGTTTCTCTTTGACTTAAAGAGAAACATGTTTGCCTGTGTCTGTGTTTTGCCTCTTGATGTGTTTGTGTAGCTTTCTTCTTTCCAGCTAGTTGTGGTGAAGATAATATTATGTGGTTTAGGATTGACCATAACATAATTTTTTGTATCTGACTTGCCTTTACTTGACAGCACACTAATGAAATATTCACGTTACTAAAACTAGATTTTAACACAGGTCTCCTCTTCAAGACAGGGTGTCATGATTAGACAATACAAATGTAGGATTTATCATGTAGTGATGCATATCTCCAAAGAAAGATCAATCTAATTACCACAAACTACTTCATACACAGTGAACCTGCATACATACTGGCGAGTTTACTGGCCCCTCACCTTTCATCTAGTGCCACCATCTGGCCAAAGTATTCACTTGCACATTCTGCCATGTATAACTCTGTGAGCTTTTCCTTTCTTGAACAAGTCCATGTTCTCAGGAGGATAAACCCATATGACCTTTCCTGTAGCACCACCACCAGGTGAAACCTCACAGTTTTGGTCAGAAATTCTCCAAGTGCTCTAACCACATCATCAGTACAATTTTTGTATTATTGTTTTCTACAACAGGGAGGATGGGATCAGAGCACTGAAAGTCTGGTCCTACTGGCTGTCTGGGATCAGAGTGATTATATTTGATAAATAGTTTCAAATATACTATTTCATGGCTTACATTCATAGAGTCTCTCCTCAGACCTCTCATGAAATGTATACAGCATCATCACCTTGTGCTTCACTGAATGTGGTTGAATGTGACTCCTATTTAACGCTGCAGATGATGTACAGAAATGTGCTTACACACACGAACGTTAAATATGACTGAAACGTTCAGAGTTTATAGGTCTCTATGATTTTAGGGCCCCCCTGACCCATTTTCAGGAAAAATGCATGTATCCGTCGAACTGTAGGCTGTTCTTTTCACATGCCTACAGACGATGCTGCACACCGACAACAAGTGTCTTTACGTGCGCGATACGTCGGTACCGGGGAGGGAGTGGAGGACAAGGCTCCTCAGGTCGGATTGCTGGTCGCTCCCCCTCATTTCTAATCTGCCGCAGCAGCTCCAATGAGACACCTCCAGAAACCGCTGGCTGGACAACCACTATGCAAATACACACACGGCCGCCTGTGTTTTGGAAAGGTTTGTTGATTCCAGCTACTTCATAAGGACACGACGTTCCCCCGGAAGCTGTGAAAACGAGGATAACTTTGAAGACAAAACACGAAGACCGGTCGTATCCGACGATTAACCCCGCTGGGTAAGTGGACTCCTCAGCTTGTTAGCATGTTAGCTAACATTAGCCGCTAATGAAGATTCGGTCGCTTCAAGCGACAGTACGGCATATAAAACGGAGTTTGTTGTGCACAGTGAATCTCTACAATGATTTCAAATGCCTTTATATAGCTCTTAATTCGCTTACTGAATCACGTTTGCTCACGGGCCTGGTCAGGAACATCGTAGCTAATATTAGCGTTTGACAGCTTTGGTCGTTGTTGGTGTTTGGATAACGTTACTGCTAGCTAAGTGCTAAGCTAGCTGACTAGCTTGTACGTTATATAGCAGACCAACGTTATCTCCGCTACAGCTGACAAACTACGAGCCATGCTAGGAGAATAATAATAATAATAATACCAGTGAAAGAGCAAATTAGTTGTCTTTCAATTGTATGATAGTTCGATGTATGTAAAGTTATTGGGGTTAGCCTTTTCTTGTTAAACCAATGCGTTTGTGGCCACAGTTAAAGCTAATGCTGCTGAAGATTTTGTACACTTTATTTTCTACAAGGTGATGAGCATTATTAACAAATGTAGGGAAAATCCAAGTATTTATTTATCAAGTGTATTCGTTTGTATTTTGTTTGACTATTGATTTACACCCATTTCATAGTTACAGTGGTAGTCATATCTCACCAAGTGATATTTTCTGTTACCGGGATACCGGCAAGTTATTGTTTAAATAAAATAAATTATTATTTAGAATCTTAACATACAGTTTAATTCACGTTTGAATAATAGTGAATACACTACTGAAATTTTTTATTAAGAGTTAATATTAATCACCATAACACATAGGATGTGTCTCAGAGCTCTAACAAATATGTAAATACCATAAAAACATTCAAAACAAACTATTTTAAGAGGCCACACTAACTTTATCTACACATTTTTTATGTCAAAATATGCATTTCTCTTGTAATGATACAATATATTAAAACAAAGATATCAGAGTTTTCCTTGCGTTCCTCTTTATGCAATAGGTACCACAAATCGAGCAGGGCTGGAAGCTCGTACGTAGTTGTTATGTTTGTACAAAGCCATCATGCAACATTTACATAGGAGACTTGCTACTTTGTGTCTGTATGTCAAATCACTTTTATTTTAACAGACAGAGAAGTGTTGTAGAATCTGTGTCTTAAATGGGTTTTCCTCAACTACTGCTGTTTGCAGCAAACAATTGCTGAAGTCCCTTCGAATAACACAGACACAACAAACCAGATCTCTGTCGGTAATCAAGTTAAGGCAAGTACATGTTCATAATTGCAGTTCAGTGGTGGTCTGGGAAGGATTCATGATGACTTTGCCATGTCTTTGTAAAGTGAATTCTTACCTATGCTCAGAATGTTTAGACACATTGATCCATTTAGGGGCATGATTTTGAGTTGTGGAAAACTTTAGTAGCTTTTTTAAAATGTGATTGATTAGTAGAAAATAAGACTTAGTGATTTTGATATTTGTGGGTTGAGGTTGTAGTATTAAATTTGTGTAACAATTCAGGATGTAGGGTCAAGATAATGCCATCAGATAAGTTTTTTTTTTAGGATCTGGAGATTTAGACATGTACCACAGAACTTATCTGTCTACCATTTTTTTCTAGAAAGTCTAGACTTTCTTGCAGCACTTCCTCTCAGATGTGAAATGCTATACTTTTATTTATTTTTATAGGAATGTCAGTCATTATCCAAGAGGCTAGAAACATTCACATGCTTGACCCTAACCTTGATGAAAATTTTGAATATCTATACTTTTTAACGTTACTGTTTCATTGGTGCAAGAGCTATCTGAGAGTGGGGGAGAGAATATTTTTTAGTCCTGTATTCCCTAGTTTCAGTTCCTCAGTTGTGAGGATGTAGTACATTCTGCTAGAATCCTGTCACCTAATCATATTTTTCTTGTAGCTATGGTGTGTGTGTGGCCTGAAGGAGTTTGTGTTAGTAAGAATGTTAAACCTAAAATTTGATATGGTATTTTTGAGAATAGATACAGTTTATCAATGAAGCTTTCTCTGACACTTGAAAACTAAGATACATTTATTGGAAAAGTGAGTGTGCAGGTAGGGCCAGGGATGGAAATGCTAGTTACAATTGATACATAGTGGGGGTTGTGTCACTGTACAAAAGTAGACCTTATTTTTGTCCATATTGTCATTTTATTTTATTTTTATTAACGATTTCTTTCTGATAAAAAAGGGGAATGACTGAGGCTAATTTCAACGCTATTTATTATTCAGAAGTGCTCTCTAGGGATGACCTCTCTAATTTTGTTGTACTTGCACTACAATGACAATAAACCTGATTCTGATTTATTGATGCGTTTGGGGAAATTCAGGAAACACCGATGTTGGTGTAGCAGCCATTTACCAACTGGCAGTTGAGGTTCCTTGTATTGACCCAGAACTCTTCAAATTGTGACAAGGGAATTGAACTGCCAACCCTGCTATTAGTGGACAAACCTCCTAAACCAGATCTGACCATTTACATAGGCAGAGGAGGACTGCTAAAAGTGCAGGCTGTATGTCTGAGAAAAGGAATCCTCTCCTCTTTAGGCCTTGACCCTGACAAAGGAAACCAGGTTTTCGGTTACAAGTGGATGTTTCTGCATGTTCACAGATACACATTCAGCAAGAGCTAGAGTGGGCTGCATTATCCAGAGTCTAGTGTGTCAACTCAATGAACTGAACTTCAGAAGCCCAGTTTGTACTTTCTTCAACCTGAGACACGTCAGGCCTTTACTGTGTGTGTTTGTGTGTGTGTGTGTGTGTGTGTGTGTGTGTGTGTGTGTGTGTGTGTGAGAGAGAGAATAGAGGACTCTGAATAGAGGACTGTGGTAGTCAAGGAGATGCTGTGTAGGAGGTCTGTGTTGTCCAGGCAGCCTCAGGAGCCTTTCTGCTCTGTGTAAATCCCACTCTGCTTCTTTTTTTTATTAATGCTGCTGTGTTGCCACAAGGCTGGGTATTTGGACTTTCAGACTGTTAGTAACAAAGATAAGCTGACAGAGCTATAGCATATATACAAACACAACACATATTGTTGTGTTTGTGGCCCTGCATGTGTGGAAATATTTTGTGAAATGTGTAATAGTCTCTGTGGTTTTCTCACAAAGTGCTCAGTGTTTTAACATTATGTCATGCAAAGGGAATTCTCACTGTTGAGGGTATGTCGGTTCAACCTCCTCGTCACATATTTTTCATATTTGCTGTAATAATACAAAGATTTTTGATAAATAAAACCCTGATGAGTACAGTCAACTTAAAAATCCTTTAGCAATAGAGTTAGATGGATTGAGTGAATTTATCTTCGTTCCATACACTTACAGTTATGGTACATCAAAACCATACCATCTGACGTCTGTTTAGGCCTAGAATTTGAATGAAATAAAAACAACACTAATTTGAAGAAAACCTTATGAGGAACATGCATAGATGTGAAATGCTCAGAGGCCCATTTTTATGAGCTTTATTGTCTTTGATTTGCAGAAGATCAAACTGGTCAAAAAGCTGTCAGTCAGTTGTGCACAAAGAGGTATTATGATACCAGCATGGCTGCAAACACACTCAGTGGGATCATGTGAGAGAGGCGCTGCCAACACCCACGTGACCACATGAAACCATGAAGGAAGAACAAAATGCTGTTTTGTCTCGGTTTTAACTTGCGCATCTGCTAGAGCGTGTACTCCAGATACATAATGTACAATGTATGTACTAAACTTAATTATAACTGGAACATAGCTGGGAGCTTACCAGCTGCGTCTGTAGAACACAGGAAATGACCCAGTAGGTGCAGCAGCTGCAGCTGTTACTGTTCTCTCTCTTTTCCCAGGAACTAACGTGTCATGGTACCTTTTGTTTCAGAATTCAATAAAGATGCCTGAGGTTCGAGACCTGTCTGAAGCTTTGCCAGAGATGCCCATGGACCCTATCACAGGAGTGGGAGTAGTAGCTTCCAGGAATAGGGCACCCACTGGATATGATGTGGTAAGTGACAGAGCACAGCTCAGGACATGTGAGTGAAAAACCACTGCTGTTGTGACAATAAAAAAAGCAGAATCACCTACACTTATACTGTGTTGTTACAACATGTTGTTTCATAGTGTTCCTCCGTTGCTGTGACCCATTGCCTCCACACCAAACCTTTTCATCCACAGGAAACACCCTGCAGTGACAGCCAAGTACTCAATCTGTCTCTGTCTACTCTCCCTCACATTTTCTGCCTCCAGGTCTGTACAACAACAGATGGCCTGGATGCTGACCTGTGGAAAGATGGCCTTTTCAAATCCAAGGTTACCCGCTACCTCTGCTTCTCCAGGGTCTTCTCTAAAGAAAATGTAAGTGAAGTAGCTGTGCACATGACATTGTCACGTCATACTTTCTTCTATTAAAATCTCTCCCCTTCCAATCATGTTTCCACCTCCCACAGAGCCATTTAGGCAACGTACTTGTGGACATGAAGCTGATAGATATAAAAGACACGCTGCCTGTGGGCTTCATCCCAATCCAGGAGACCGTTGACACTCGTAAGTTGTCAAGTCAAGATGAAAGTCACTAATAACGTCACCCAGAACATGTGTAGCATTAACAGAGGTGAGAGTTTGCAGTGACCCTGTGTACATCTGTCTCCCACATCCCACAGAGGAACAGGCCTTCAGGAAAAGGAGACTCTGCATCAAGTTCATCCCACGGGATTCCACAGAGGCAGCCATCTGTGACATCCGCATTCTGGGACGCTCTAAGCAGGCCCCCCCTCAGTACACCTTTATAGGGTGGGCAGCTTGCAGTCACATTTTAGTAGTGATTGTACTTGATATGTAGTTTTCAGTAGAAGATATTTGATAAGTATCAGTTCACCTTTATTCATATTTATGAACTTGTTTAACAGAGAGCTCAACAACATGGGAATCTGGTATCGTATGGGGAATGTCCCTCGGGCCCAGGACTCCACGCACACACCTACTACCAACAACACCCCGAATGTGAACTCCTCTTCCAGCTCAGCCCCAGTCCCAACCGCTCCTATGACCAAGTACGTCCGCTCCAATGACATGTTTGCACATGTATTTGATTCATCTTGATTTATCTAACTAGCTCACATATACAAGCAGAGCTGAAACTCTTCCTCTGTCCTGAATCAGGTACAGAGGATGTTCACTGTCCTTGAACATCCTCTCCTCAGGGGAAGGGAAACAGATCTAGCTTTAGAACATGGTGAAGTCAGAAAAGGTGACACTTCCAGCTGCAAAACAAAGAAAGGCAGAAATTGCTGCCATGTTGACAAAAAAGGTTTTTAATGGCAATAATTACAAGATTTTATCAGGATATTAATACTTATGGTTGTATCTCTCACAAAACAACGAGACGAATAAAAATACACAAAACAATATTTAACCATTCTAACCAAAACTAAAACATACATTTCTAGCAGTAATACTGGAAATGGGGTCAGATGCCATCAAAGAAACATTACTTCTCATTTACAGCTTAAAGCTGTCAATTCCAATCAAGCAAATCATTCTCTGGAAACAAAGTCTTATAAGACTCAACATAACAAACTTGTTTGGATCCTGCTGCCGTCTGTGACCTGCATCAGGAACTGGTATCTATGAGTCGCCCTGTAGATGCATAACCCAAAGATAAACACACAACCTCTGCAAACCATCAGAACCATCACATATCAAAATACAGGGACATACCCAGTGAGACAGATTCCAATAATTCAAAGATAATCTCACAAGATAAGAACTGTTACTCACTGAATTGCTGTGCTATATAGGTTTGCTTTTTTAAAACTTATGTTTGAGGCACATGTAACATGCCCATACTGTATTTACAGTCTATTTCTCGACATACTGTGCTCCTCATTGCACTCTTTTGCACTGTATGAATGTCTAATTGTGCCCATTCAGCCATTTAAGCCTAATAAGAAATAAAGGATATGATGAACTTCATATGAAACTAGAATTGACAGGTGACCGTGGGTTTGGTTTTCATCTTTTACTGTGTAGTAAAGGGCTCTCTTCACAGCCAGTGTAAAGAGGGTAAATGATTATATATGACCAGCATCAGTGGATACAATGGACCTGAAAAATGGCGACCCAATAGTTACAACACTGTGCTTGCATACATTAATAAAATAATTAGCGGTTTGGTGGCTGGTAAAAAGGAGGTCAGGAGAGAAGTCATGAACAGAAAATACCCCGAGGATCCAGCTGTTTCCTGTCATGCACCTCACTTCTCCACAGTTCAGTGTGTGTCCCCAGTGACAAAGTAGTGCCAACAATTTCTTGGTCAAAAGAAATCAGATTATTAAATCCTTAAGGAGGAACTGCAGCATGTTCACATAACAGACAAATACATTGAATCAATGTTTTTGACTTTTTATTTTCTTTTTATCCCGAAGGCATATTTCCATGACCCTCCCAGCCAGCTTCAGAGGGAAGAACACTACCAGACCAGACTATGAGCACCAGAATTCCAACCTGTATGCTATATCAGGTCAGACATCATTTGTCAACCTCTTCTTCCCAAGGTGTGCCCAGATCCTGTGACTGCAAAACGATTTCAAATCATCACTCCTCCACCACTGTGCTTTACAGTGTATATGAGGTGTTTCTGCTGCAGTGCTGTGTTTAGTCCCCACCAAACATGAGGCTGAGGCATTAAAACCAAACAGTTCCATTTTCATCTCATCTTCTAGGACGTTGTTTAGACGTCTTGTGGCCTGTTCTGATACAGTTTTGTCATGTTATGTTTTCATGTTGTTTTTAGACAGAGGAGTTTTTTTTCTTGGCAACATTTCCAAACAAACTGTACTTGTTCCATCTTCTTCTCATGGTTCTGTCATGACTTTAACATGTAACATGCTCAGTGAGGCCTGCAGGGTCTCAGATGTCGCTCTTTCTTTGACCACGAGGTGAATGTGCTGGGACGTCTGATGTTGACCTTTCTCACTGTAAAACATTAAACTCCATGATTGGAAATTATTTTATAAAGTTTCCAGATTAATGCACAGCAACAACTGCTTCTCTAACACTGTTACTTATATCTTTTCCTCTTTGCATTGTGTTAACACATACCTGAACACTCCAGACCAGAAAAGTGACAAAACTACTGCAAAGGTCTGCAAACCTACTAATGATCATTTAATCAATGGTTGAGGATTAGCAGCAGCTTGCTTTAATCTTATGGAAGAATTACCCACATATTATTTTCTTTTTGGCTTCAGTTTTTTGAAGTAAATGATGGTATGATGAAAAAAGTTATATTTTATTGTTCGCATTGTATTTGCCTAATGCTACAAATTACAGATGAAAAAAAAGTGTGGGGGGGCTAAGTTTGGAACAAAAAAAGACATACATGTCATGCATGGTGATCTTTGTTTCCTTTCTGGAGCAGTAACGTTAAGATGCTTCAAAAGTAAAATACTATTTTTAACCTGTCTCATAGATGGATGAACCAGTAGATCAGAAATACTTACTGCACTAATTTGCATGATGAATGAGTGATTGTGACAGGATGTTGTCCACAGCTGCTTTTACATGCTTCACACACCATTACACATTCTGCTCGCTCCGCTTACCTTCATTTGATCAGGTGCGCGTTTTTACTCTTGAAATGTATTATGAGGTATAATAATTGTTAGGCTGTGACCATTTCTAATGAGAAATGCAGTACAACTATGTCTGAAATGGCACATAACAATTTATGTGGTGACATAACATCTCTAGCTTTTTCAGTTTATTCTCTTTCACTGTTTTTCTGTCTTCCCAGAACGTTGTCAGTTGTCAGTATTTGTTGTCAGGCTTTGCTGTGATTGAATATTTTTTTAAATGTTTTTAATATAGTGTGTAGCTTATTGCACAGTACTGAATTGTAAAGCCCAGAGAGGACAGTTGCCTTGTCCCAGAGTTAGTAGACTTTTAGTTAGATGCCTAAGTTTGTTTTTCGAAAGATGTGTGTTAAGATTTTCAGTTATCCAGGTGAAATTGTCTGGAAGTTGAGTCATGGCAACTGGACTTCTTTCTTATTAGGTTGAAAGGTTTCGCTGTTTATCTAAATTGCGCCGTTAGTCTGTGGGAAGTTATTTATTGAAAAATTGTTAGTATAGACCCCACTTAAAATAAATGAGACTACAGAGGTTGTAAGGAACATAAAACATCATCATACGTCTTTACCTTTTTGATTGTCTTTGATAAAACTATGTGAAATTCATAGCTGGTAACTATGAACAGATTTAGATCAGGTCAAACAAGGAGGAGAAGCTGTTGTTGAAGAGCAGTTAAATCAAAGTAGTGGTGATGTTGATTATATGCAAGTGTAGTTCACTTATTGCCTCACCATTAGCATTTTACCAGGGATTGTATTTAGGTTTCAAAAAGCAGAAAACTCTAAACGTTTAGCTGAATAAAACATGTATCATTAAACCTTTGTTTCTCACAGAACTTACTGAGAAATACTGGCTTTTAGTGGGGCGAACCCGGGTGATGCTAATTTGTTTTATCTTGAGTTAACCTATAAAAAACATTGTCCATACAGCACTCTGTTGGCTCTACTGTAAAACACATTTAAAATGCATGTCCTTCATCTTGACGAGTTAGACCTTATCAGGGCTCTTAGTTTGTAGTAACTTAGAATTTACAGAAACTGAATGGTAAGTGCTGGTGTCTTGTAAGTCGCCTTTGATTAAAGCCTCTGCCAAGTAAAGTGAAAGTATAATGTGTTTGTTTTTGTCTTTTTCAGCAATGGATGGAGTACCTTTCATGATCTCTGAGAAGTTTGCCTGCGCTTCATCCGATGTAAGTTACATCATCTTTGTTTAGCTGACTCTTCTTTTGTTCCTGTGATAGACCTGGTTGTCTGATGGTCTGGAACAGGTTTTATCAGCATATAGCTGTGTCAAAAACTCTGTCATTGTTCTCCATGCTCAGCTGCAGCAGGTGGATCTGATGGGCATCACAATCAAGTCACTGGCTGAGATTGAGAAAGAGGTGAGTCAACATTCTACTTAACAATGTTGCTGCTGAATTGTCCTGTAACAATTTCCATGTGTGGTCTTGATTAGGACACATGTTTGTGTAGTTGCACACCATGTCCACTAGAGGGCAGTGTGCTCCTTGATTTGATCAACTGTTATCTTTAAAACAGCTTCAACTCACGCTTTATTCTCTGAGTCCATGTTACAAGTTAATAATATGCTGTATGCCTCTCCCTTTGCTCAGTATGATTACAGCTTCCGTACAGAGCACAGTGCAGCTGCTCGCCTCCCTCCAAGTCCCACGCGGACCTCCCTGAGCTCTGAAGCCTAAGGAATCCCTCCTAACCACGGCTCATCAACCCTCTCACCTACAGATACCAGCCAAGGAGACCCATACACAACTACTGACCTGCATACAACAGACAGTGATGCTCAACCAAAACTGTACTGACAAAAAAACAAAACGACTACATTGAAGAATTTCTTGTGAGAACTCCTGGGAGAAGTTGTGGTCATTCTTTGTTACTGAAAAATGAAAAGGAAACTAAAATCATTGAACAATAGGAGGTTCTGGAAGAAACCACTATGTACACTGATGAGCTGAGCTTTTCTAATGAGATGGGAGGAGTTACACAAAACGGACCTTTCCAGTAGGAGGAGGCGGAGTCACTGTTTTCTGTGTAGTTCCCCTGTAATAACCACCACCCATCTGACAGACTGAGAAAAGGAGACTTTGTTCTGATGGAAGGCACCTGTCTGGAACTTTCCCTCTGGAAATGGAGTCTGGAAGCGGATACCATGTTTAGCCTTTGTCGTTCGTGACACACACGGACGGCAGATCATCCCAGTTCATGTGCTGGAAATACAAAAGGAAAGCTTGTGGGATTTTGTTTTCAAGCCTCTGCTGTCCTTGTTTGTGGGGAATGATTCTCATTGTTCTCTTGATGTTACAGTAGTGTAGTATCCTGATGTGAGTGTTAGTTCACTTTGTGTGTGTGCTTCCTGTTTGCCTGCACTGTGTCTACATGTTACATATACCACCACTGTTAGAGTTTAAAGGTTACACTCCACACTGGATAGAGGTGTAACAGTTCTAGAGCTGAGAGTGAAACTGCCACAAATATCTCCCACATATTAATATTGGATCCCTGATGCCCCCTGATCTGATGAGGTATCCTGCAGATCTGAGATTTGTTGTTGTAAGAGGACCTGTGGCTCCCCTTTGTGTGTGGGCTTAATGCGAAGGAAGTGACATTGTGTCTGGAGTACTGTTAGTGATCTATCAGCTCCAGCTCCAGTCCCCCAACCCCCACAAAACAAGACACAAAATGTAAGGTTCAAACCAGACTGTAGATTTGAAGAATTGTTACAACCCCTACTTATATCACTATTCTTGTCATTATTTTGTCAGCCATAGCTAAGCTAACAGCTTTTGATCTGAGGCTGGGTATCATTTATACATATTTGTGATGATTCAGCATCTCGTTTTTATTAATATAAACACTTTTCAAACCTAGAGCAGCATCCAATTTAACTTTTAACACTCCTCCTTAACACGCCCAGGTCTACCTGCTGTTCTACTCAGTCACAGACCTGTCTGAGTCTACTACAGGCCACTATCAAAATGGAAGGTCAATTGTTAGCAGATGAAGAATAGTTGTGTTTTTAAGTTCATGTAAAGAGTGTATCATGTCATCACGTACTATGTATACATTTCTGTCAGTACAAAAAAAAAAAGATACCTAGCCCCTTCTTTACATTATAGGAACTGTCTTCATAATTTTAAACTGCTTTTCTGAGAACAACGTTGAACAACCGAAAGCTGTCGTAGACTGAAATGTTGCATAATGTAGTTTATTCTTTATTATACATGAACAAAGGCAAAGCCAAGAAAAACAGCTTTTTTTGTATTTGAATGTCAGTTTTCTTTTTTGAGTACACTGGTTACATGGTCAAGTTGTGCCTACATTGCATGTTTATTCTCTATGTATTTGTAGATCTTCAGTTCAGCTGCTTTCTCTCTTTAAACAACCTGTTTAACACACTTTTAAGTTGAGTGAGTGAAAATGAGTTTTAGAAGCTGATCATTTTAATTTAGCAGTCATCAATTTTTTGAAGATGTCTTGTCTTGTGAAGACCACTTCACTCAGAACCACTACTGTTCTGTTCTAACGGGCTCAGTGCTGGGGCAGAGGAGAAGTGGAACACTGTGAACCAGTCTTGATCATTTGTCCACAGACATTGTTCTTCCTGCAATACAAGCACTGTAACAACATTGGTGGACTACAAACTTAATCATGTCAAGTCATTTTAACATCATTTCTAGCTATTGTGGTCAAGGTTGATGTTCAGATTTGTCCTCAACGATTCTTCTGGCACCTCTGGGGGCTGAGGACATGCATCACTGGACATAGTAGCATGTAGCTGGAATAGATCCAGTTGAGATATGTGATAATGGAAATGCAGATGTTCGAGATGACTGAAGAGTTGTTTCAGGAATCGGCTCTAACGCTGGACTCTTACTGGTGGAAAGAGTCAAATGACAGTATCAGGGCGGCAGAGTGTTATCTTGTGGTTTCAACTATTATGGGGGAAATCATCCATTAGAGCACAGCTATATAGGATAACGATGAGGATACTGACAATGGCTGATATTTATTTTTCATAAAGATTTCAGACTTTTATTTTTTATCTTAGGACGTGGTAGGCAGGCTTTTTACTACAGTGTGTATATAAAAAAAAATCTCGTCAGTGCCCTCTTGAGGGAGAAATTGAAACACTCTCTAAAAGTTATCTGCCATTTCTTGTTACCTGTAGGGAAATTAGATGCAGATGCCCAGATACAAAGCAACTGTCAAATAGTGGCCGGGGTCTCATTTCCTCTGTTTCATGTCAGTATATTTATATAGTGATTTCAGATCTGCTCTTGTTTGTATGTGCTGTTAAGGCGAACAGATCTTTATTGATTGATTATTTCAGTATGTCAGTCATCAATTAAAGCATAACGTCATACCAGTTTTCTTGTCTAACACTAACACATTCTTTAACACTATCTTTAATGAAATTCAATACTAATTCCTGCAGATTTTTCTAATTAAAATAGCATAATTAAAAAGGCTTTTATTTTGAAATATATATTGAAGAGTTATCTTTTTTGATGGTAATTGGCAAAGTAGCCACAATAGGAAAATTTGGATCTGGATATAATTTAATGTAGAGTTGCATGCCAAGATTATACTATTGATGAAATTAGAGCTGCTATGTTAAACATTCAGCCAGTTTTACAGAAACAGTAGTTAATGTATCAACTAGTGAGCTGTTGTCATGTCATGAAGTCACAAACCAAGTTTGTGAGTTGTAATGACTCATCTGCCCCCTTAACACCACTGGTAACAAACAAATCTGAAAGAGCTGGTTAGTAGTATGTTTGTGGTGTATTTAATACCACAGTCTTTAAGGTGGACTTTGCACATGTTGATGCAAACTGCTGGTGGTTTATTTCTCCTGCAGCTTTTCATCTTTGTGTGTCTGTTTTTTTATGGTTTGCTCACAAACTGGAGTCAATTAGCTCTCCAGCAAACACGGTTCTTGTCTTACCACTGCCGCCCCAGGAGCTTTATGGTGGTGGTTTTAACGACAGTGACTGATCTGATCAACATCTGGAGCTGGATCACTGCTCCGTCACAGAAGTGGAAAAACAATATGATGATCTGAGCTGCACACACAACTAAGGCGTGTCCAGATCACAGAGGCAGCTCGTTTAGTTAGTGAAATATGTTGTAAATAACTGTCAAATATCAAGGTTCGTCCTGTTTTACCAGAGAAAAATACACACTCTGTAACAACCTGTCCAAAGGTGAATTCCCACTGGCTTTATTAACACATATACTGCAACTCTGTTTTATCATCTTCATGATCTCTCTACATACATACAGCAGTTCACCTTCTTGTTTTGATTATTATCATGAGCTTAAAAAATGTTGGACCTCTCTGTTTAAACAAGCACTTCAGAAATATTTCTAATATAAGAAGCTCAGTGTAGAGGAGTCATCTAAGAACCTGAGGGCAGAGGTGGGTAGAGTAGCCAAAAACTGTACTCGAGAGTATCGTTACTTCACAATAATATTACTCAAGTAGAAGTAAAAAGTAGTCATCCAAAAAATTACTTGAGTAAAAAAGTAATTGATAAAAAGACTACTCAAGGACTGAGTAACTGATCGTAATTAATCGTTTGATTGATTGATTTATTTTTTTACAAATGATGTAATCAGAGACAAAAATATAATTCAAAAATAATTCTGGTCTTTCTGAATAATAAAATAGTAAAAGTAAATAACATCTTTACACAATAACAAATTAAAGCACAAGAAACACAAATTTCCAAATCTAACTTTCTCACAACATAAAGCTTTTTAAGCCAAAACCTTCAGTAGCTTATGTATGTTTGAACTGTGTCATT
>JAUYWH010000014.1:19674827-19693487 GCA_034779795.1 Ctenopoma multispine | reverse complement strand
ATCTTATCTTATCTTATCTTATCTTATCTTATCTTATCTTATCTTATCTTATCTTATCTTATCTTATCTTATCTTACCACTACCACTGCCTAAATAACCCACTGTAGAACAAACCAATAATTTGGTAGAAGTCCTGATTAAGTAGATTTTCATAAAGATGTCTCATAGATATGTCTCACATGTGATTTACTGTACTGTACATACACTAAACAACAAAAGAACGTTCTTCAGTTCACAGTAACTCACCTCACTTTCTTCATTTACTTACTTACTAGATATTCATGTTTTATTTAATTTGGTCATTTTAACAGCACTGTCCTGAACTACAGTCACCTGTTAATGCTGAGCTTCAGTTTTTGACCACAGTGTGTCAGGATTGGACCTCTATCCTCCAAACAGTCTGCACACAAGCAGACCAGCATCACGTCCACAGTGTATTCTTATTTCTTTTAGCTCTGAAGATGAGGATTTTAATCTACTTTTAAAAATGGAAAACATAAATATAGTACAAATCACTAGGCTTTGTGAATTCTGCTAAACAGCTGTTTGTGTCAGGCAGGGCTAGAAATAGATTTTAATATTTGTGAAAAAAACGCAACTGTATGAATCAAATAAAATGATAATTGAGTTTAAATAATTAATAATCATGTTAATGAACCTTTTGTGTCACACTTTTTATGTTCAGTGTTGGTGAGTAGTGAACTACGTCTAAACTACATTTTGAAGTAACTTGCTGAGTTCATTCACATTTATATTTGTGAAATGAATGAAGAAGTTCTGTGTAGGTAACTGCTCAAACTGTAAAAGGGCAATGTTGCTGCTTACATGGTTTATGAACGAGAAACAGCTGCTCAGACTGAGGAAACTGACGACTGAGACACCATCCATCATTTGTTTCTCTGTATAGTTATAGCTGGATCACATAAGGAAATCCAGAAAAATAAACCATTGTTGCATGGCCTTTGCATAGGAGGGGTTTATTTGTCAGGTATTTCTCAGGAAGCTGGATCATCATCTCACTTGCGAAAATATTTTTATTTTTTTCCTGTATAAAAAGTAAAAAGTGTTTCTGATGATTATTTCTCCACCCTAATTTATTATTGAATGATCTAATTTCCTGTGAAGAGAACAGCGAACGATCTCTCTCTGCGAGCTGAACCGTGAACGCAACACGAACAAAAGCGCAGAAAGCTGATTTCTTTTTATTGCGTTTCACATTATGTTGGTGTCATACTGTCACTGAAGACCTCACGATGGGCCATAGTTATCACGAATTCATAAAACAAGAATCTTACAATTTAACCATGGAAAATATGGAAAAACACCACACGTTAAAAATGTTCATTATCATTTTAAAATGACCTTTTTCATTTTTCCACTGCTCAGGTTTAATTCTCTCAGATTAGAGGCAGGCGTCCACACATTCTTTTTCTTTTTGACTTGTTGAAGAGGTCACAGTAAAAAACGGCCACACGGTGCCAGGAATCAACTGTGGAGAAGTGAAGGATTTAGAGGAGCTGGTTTCATTCTGCTCATGAGCACAGGGTGAAGAATCTGGATGGTACCTGGTTTAAATGGCGGTGTTCAGTAAATGGACTCAGTGTGCTGCTCCTGCTGCTGGAGGCGGGGGAGGCAGCAGGGGGAGGGTTCCTGCCTCTGCACTTACCCTCCTGAAGAGAGAGAGAGAGAGAGAGAGAGATCAGGATCAGGATGGCACGTCAAGTTCAGGACTGCCGGACTCCTTTCAGTCCAAACCTCTGGATTTACACGAGATGCTGATCATCTCTGCAGACTGAAAACTTTCCTTTTGCTCCACTTTGTCTTCTTCTTCTTCTTCTTCTTCTCCTTCTTGTTTGCCGCTCCTCACCGGGATCAGGAGGAGCGAGCAGCTGCGCGTTGAGCGATGCTGAACGACATCAGGATAGAGGACCGTCTGCGGACTGATGCCAGCTCCCTGGATGTTCTCATTGGTGAGTCCGTGGTGCTGCTGAACTTCTTACTAACTATTCTTGTTTCATCCGCCACTGTAAAACCTTTTCTTTAAATGAATGTTATATTATTACAAATCCATTGATTTATAAACCAGTGTCGTGTATAAATAGCTTTCACGCAGTTTACAGTTAAAAGAATTGAGGAGCGTGTTCTAAGGTTTAAGGTTTGTACGTGTTTTTACAGGTGGAGCATCAGATCAATCAGAGAAGCTCTTCTATTATCAGACCTTTATGTTTGAACCTGCACTCAGCGTTTATTTTCTCCTCGGTGGGAGTTTTACACGCTGTTGTTTTGTGCTTTAACCTTCTACGACAAATGAAATGAGACACACGGAGGATTTTCACGCAAATGTGTTTTATAAGCAATAAATTAGTCCATCGCATATTTGTGATGATGGAGCCAGCAGGTAGAAGATGACGCATACAGAGGCCTACATTCTCCAACATTAGTTCTGTCTTCCAACAGCATGTTCTGTTTGCTAATGTAAATGTATAATCATTTAAAAGGATAAATGATCAATAGTAAACCATGTGAAATGATGGTAACACAACTGAAGACATGAAAAACCTGCTCATTCCTATGTGCGTCCAGACCTTTGACTGGTAGTGTGCGTATAGACGACTGGAAAATAAAGGCAATATGCAGACAGTATTAAAAAAGACTTGATGTATTTATAAAATACATGTGCATGTAGGTTTATCATAGTGTGACCTAAGAGGAAAACGGAGAGTTCACAGACAACATCCATTAAAGGGTCGCGGAGGGTGGATGACAGCAGGCCTGAACTGTCCACCATCACAGACCCGGAAACCCTAAAAAGAGTCGGTGGAAAAGTGGAAATTCAGAAATTCATTTACAGTCTCAGTTTGATAAGACACAGGACAAGGTGCGAACATTTTTCTCCACTCGTCCTCTAACAAATCTTTTTACGTAGGTAGGAAGCACTTTATTCTTCTGTGAGCGGGCCTGTATCACGTGCGCGTCAGGTCCCAGGTTGACTGAGTTCCGGGTTCGGACAGTGGCGGATAAGTGGCAGCTCTGCGGTCAGCCACGTTATCAGAGTAGTGAGGCGTTCCGTTCAGCGCCTCCTCTCCGCTTTCCTCCGCTTTCCTCCGCTTTCCTCCGCTTTCCTCCGCTTTCCTTAACTCCGTTCTCCCTCCTCTCCGTCAGGCGCGAGCTGTCCCCAGCAGGCCGTGTGTGAGGGCTGCACGCGCATCATCTCGGACCGCTTCCTGATGCGTGTCGACGACGCGTCCTGGCACGAGGAGTGCCTGCAGTGCGCCGCGTGCCAGCAGCCGCTAACCGCCACCTGCTACACGAGAGCCCGGAAACTGTACTGCAGGACGGACTACGAGCGGTAAGAGCGGCAGCGCGGCCGCGGCAGCGGCAGGCTGCGCGGGCCTGAGACATTTAGTCTCAAACAACAACGTGTGGTTCAACTTTCCACCAATACCTGTTTTCTCTGTGTTTTTTTTTTACTGAACACCGTAAAACAATTTTAACCCCATTCAAACTTAAACTTTAATTATTACACAATCACTCAATTACTGCAAAGAGCAATCCAGGAATAAAAAAATACAGGGATCAGTTCATTTTATTTTATTTCGTAATTTACGCTTCTGGCTTAATTATCACAATTATTATTGTTAATTAATTATCATATACTCATTTATTATTATCATTTCTATTATTACTATTATTATTATTATGAAGCTTTTATTTTTACCGTACTTTATGTGTAGACTATGGTTATTTCCACAACTGCTATCCTCGTGTTATTTATGAATTATAGACAGCGCCTGAAGTCTAGAAGATAATTAACCTTTTCACATTCTTAGTTTTTTTTATTTCTAAAAAATAGGCTTGCATTTTAATTTGAATGAAGACCTAATCAATTATAATGTAGTATTTAAATAAAAAATGTGTGTTTTTTTAACAACAGCTCAGGGTAGTGTTTATTATATTATTAATTTAACTGTAGGTTCATAATATAATTTTTTGCATGGAGTAATGAAAGGGACTTTAATTAGCTATTTGTGAAAAATGAGAAAACAGCCACAATAAGGAGATCACATTTTTATTACAGGCACAGGCACTGAGAGTGATTGTTTTTTGGCATTAATATGTTGGCATATGTACAGATATAATATTTATAATAGCACACGTGTTTGCAGCTGTCCTGTTATCATATAAAATAATAATGGTTGGGCCTCTTTAGAAATTACCTAATAATTCAATGTGTGTCAATCAATCCATCAATAAAACATTTTTTATAGGACTTTATACATGTTGATGCAATTAAAAATGCTTTGAAAGTGAACAACAATTATATATAATATAAAAAAATATAATAATGTGAGAGTAATGCACACAATTAAAATTAATGAAAATTCAATGTACAGTATACACAATAATAAAAAGAAATTAAAGAAATTGCAATAAAATAGTCATAGTCAAAAAGAATAATTATATAATTCTATATTTGCTGGCATTTGGTCTAAACAGCAGAAGTCTGGATTTGAGCTGTGGCCTATTATCAACTATATTCATATTCAAGTATTTGAAACAAGAGCTTAAATAATAACATTTTTTAAATTAATAAGAGTCAGAAAAGCGATGACTAGCACTGATGAGGCCACGGTCATAAGCCGGCACAGCTGGTTAGACAAATGTTACCAGTTATTAATAATAATAATACTAATAATAATAAAAGTCGCTGTAGCCAGCAAAAATAATTACACATGATTTGACTTGAATCTAACTGTGGGAGGGTACATGTGTTTCATGTGTAATGTGTTTCATGTGTGTTTTTGAAAAAGTCACGTCTTGTACAAATTTTATAGAAATGCTGCAAACTGTAAAACATGCACTGGTGAATATGTGGATAGCAGCACAGGTTAGTAAAGATAAGATAAAATAGGTGTGAGGAAGACAACGCTAAGCAGAAATCATTTCCATAGCAGTTTGATGCCTTTGATGTTGTTAGGGTTTCACAGTGCTGTGTTTCTGGAGAGTCTATTGTGCAGCTGGGTGGTCCTGTCTGTGTGTGGAGGTTCCTTCCAGACAGCACGGGCAGCGTGCTGACAGCGGGCGATCCGACTGTCACATCATGTCTCTGCTGGGTTTCTCTGTGAGCCTGTCTGCTTTTCTTAAAGAGCCTTTGTCCAGTGCTGGAGCTGTAGGCACTCGCTGCCATGGCCTCAGTGGTGCTGCTGCACGCTGGAGGTCTGGTCACCAACAATGGGCAACATGCATCTCCAGTGACATCACACTGAAGAGACATCCTGCCTTAAACTTTGGCAAAAACACTTAGTTTGACAGAGACTCCTAAACCTCAGACTGGATCCTTATTTGTTGGTGTTTCAGTTAGATTATTTCTTACGTTAAATTGTTACTTATGAACTGTTGAAATATAAGGTGTAGCAGGTTTAAGATAAAACCCTTTATTAATAGTCATTATTCTGTTTTAGGGGATTCAACAGATAATGTCTTAAAATAAAAAAAAGGTAAAATAGTGAAAGAGAAGAACAATACATGCACATATAAATGGTGAAAAATAAATCCACACTTGAGGGGCCCTACTTCCTAAGGCCTCCTCTGGCTTTCAGTCTTAACTTGGTACCTACAAATAAAGACGCACTAGAGGATCTCAGCCTGCAGGCGTATGTAGATTTAGCAAGTGTATAGCCTGGAGCAACTCCCATATGGTCTCAATAAAAGTAGATTATTAAAATATTCACATCTACTCCAAAACGTATTCAGCCAACATAACATCATCCTGAATCAGCTGGAACTGCACAAAGCCTAAATGGCAGATAAAATGCTCAGAGTCCAGCAAGACTGGTCTACTGAATTTACATATTTAATCAAATTAAGCTTGTTAAATTAAAAGCAGTGAGAAAAAAAAATTGGGTAAATAAATATAAATGTGATACTGACATATAAAAAGTAGAATATACCCTGATATACAATAACTGTAATACAGCTTTGTAAAAACCTGCAGACGGTGGCTGCAGAGGTCATGTCATCATAATTCTCATTTTATCTCTGAATCACAGGTGTAATAATAAATGTCTAAAAACACCTGCACAGTTGAATTTTGAAACTTCAACCGCACCAGGTCAGGTTCAGGATGAATCAGAATGAAATAAACCACGTGTGTTACAGTCGCTGTGCACTCTAAAGCATGATTTCAACTTTTTTATGTTATTAAATCTCACATTTCTGACTGTTGCGAGTAGAGGTGGATGGATCAATCCAGATATGCATAGTATCAGTAGTTGTGTAGATGTTGGTCAATATTAGTGTGATGGAATCGATCATTTAGTTTAGTTTGTGTTTCTCTCCTCTGTGATCAGAGTCGACCTGCTTGTTTTCGGTGCCCTTGTTCCTGCTCCTCCTGCCGGCTCTCCTGTGTGCTGTTGTCCTGACAGCGCGTGATTCAGACAGTTAGCTGCAGTGAGAGACGGCAGAGGGAAAGATGAGCGTTGTGCAGAGTTATGTTACACTTGTATTCAGATGTAGCATATGATGCATTCACCTCATTAACTTTGATACTCTGCTCTCCACTACAAGGAGGTTTATGTCAGTTTAAGAGCATGCCTGAACTATAAAAAAGGATTGATATGTGTATCAGTAGTGGTGATACTGGCCCCGCATTTACTTGGTCTCAGATTGTCACACAGCTGTAGTTGTGAGACTTTATTTTGTAGCATATGAGAGTGTGCACCTTGCTTTATTGCCCCGCTTAGGGAAATTGTTGTTGGACAGCTGTACTGTACATGGATGATGGTTCTTCTACAAGGTTTCAGTGTCTTGTGTCAACTCAACATGTGGCCAGGATTCAAACCACTGACCCTGGGGTTCATAGACAACCTGTTTAACCAACTGATCCACTTCTGCCCCCCGAGTCCCAGACACACACAGTCCCCGAACATAGTAATGCCCACCCCCTCAGGTTAGCTGGGAAATGTTTCCCCTGCTCTGCTTGGTCCATCGGCAGGTTTTTCACAAGTTGGCCAATCAGAACAGAGTAGATCAGGGTGAGGGGGGGCTTAAAGAGATAGGAGCTAAAATAAACCGTGTAAAGAGGGTTTATATAAACTGTTGCTTTGTACAGAATTGTTAACAATTATTTCAGTAAAATAAACAGTTTAAAAATATAAACCAAACATTATGCATAATAAAATATAAAATATTCTCACATCTGCTTAGAGCTAAATGATCATGTGTTTTAAACCAGTCATTATCTCTTTGCTGGTTATAAATGCTAAGTAGGTGGTTAAAATAAAGTGTGACTCCATAACTGAGCATTTCTCCTCCTGCGTGTTTGCTCCAGTCTTTGTTATGCTGTGTTATGTGAACAGTGGCTACTGGGGCATCATCTTATTAAATGTTGTTTTTAATCAAGTGCAGGTCAGGAGCAGGCTCAGAGATCCTGAGCGGAGAATTTCTCACAAGCTGCTGCCTCTGTGTTTTATCCAGTTGCTTAACTTGCTCCCTTCGTCTTCCTTGGTCCTTCAGGGAGAAAAATATTTTTGCATCAGCAGGAAAAAAAGGAGATGCCAGGGGTTTAATCAAAGCTCTTCAGTCCTCACAGACTAGGTGTTAGAGGAGGTTGATTGTGGGATTATGGAGATGTTTTTACAGACTGGAGAAAAGCACACATTTCGTGTTGTTACCTGTAGTTTGCTTCCTTGTTTTCAGCTGAACAGCTGATGAAATCACACGTTGGCACCATCTCCTCACTGCTGCGACAGGGTTGGGGGTAAATTAAACCCTTAACAGTTCATAATGCAGTAGAACACACACAAACAAGCTGAGATTTTTAGACTGAAGGATATGTTTGTTAGGATTTATTGATGTTTAATTCATGTCAGCAGCTTATGTTTGTCTTTTTTATTTCAGTTATATTATGCAAAGTCTTAATATTCATATTGCTTTGTAAGTTGAGGTTAGTGCACTAAGGAACTTCTCTCCTTTTTATGTAGTAAGTTGTTGAGCACATTTTCTCCTCTTACCTCCACACTGAATACACTTTAGATTAATGTTGACCATTGATCTCAGCATCACATACATTTCAGATTCATTTTCTCCACCTAAGGCAGCTGTTAGTTTCAGTTCATTTCTATGCACATTAAAAGTCTACTTTCAGAAACGTGCAGACACCGTTAGTTTGGTTACCTGCAGAACACTACGCTGTGACTCCACGTTCAAGGATGTACTGATATTACCTGATTTTACAATTTTCAGGTTTCTTCATGACGAACAATTTGTTCATAGCTTCTAGGTTTGATGGTCAGACGGCGTAACGTATCAGCAGTACTCAGACATTAGAATGCTGTTGAACCTGTCTCTAGAACCATTTAATTATATTATATTCATGTATTATATTGTTTATTTTTTAATTGAATGTTCTTTTTTTGGTCATCGCTCCTCTCTGTAAGCCAACCATTATTCATCATTATCAAGGAGGTATTTGGATACGTCAATGTAAAATTGAGCAGGTTTATTTTATTAGAAACCAGAGGACCTGGTGTGTTCAGCATTAATCAAAGCAGAGACCCCTGCAAGTGAGGATCCAGGAGTAAATCCCAGTCCCAGACACAGCTGGCTGTCCAGGACTCTAAACACACTCAGTTCCCCTGGGAGCAGGGGCAAAGAAAAGAAGAGGGGGATGGGGTGAATAAAGTCAACCCAAAGAAACAACACAGTCACCATCAGGGGCTCCTTAAAGCCCTGTTCTGTTTTGATACCTCAGCTGATCAACGGCCAAGCTCAGCACTAGAAAAACAAGCCTTCATGAAAACTTTACAGATTGGGTTTCATCGCCTCTGCAGACTCTTGCCCCAGTAACCACAGGTTGTCCTCTTCCCACAGTCTACATCATCATCTAAATGCAGTGATTTATGCTACTGGTCCTCTGACCCCACCTTGACTTCAAACAGAGGCAACATTAAACAGTCTGTGGACATGGGGTCCGGGGAACTGTGGAGGGAAAGTTTTCAGCTTTCAGAAAAGCTGCTGCATGAGACAAACACAAACAAAGACAAACTTTGAACTTTACTTAAGGAACTCCGGTGAACAGGGTTAGTGATTTTTGAACACTTGATTGAGAGGGGTTACTCTTAAAGTTGCTGAAGTCATTTCATCACGTCAGCAACTAAAAAAGCTAACATTTTGAAGGATAAAGCCAGTCATAGTCATTAAGTCATTATCTTCATCCAGAAAGACAATGACCCAAAGCTTACACCCACAATGGTCCAAAATCTGTTGAAGGACAAGGTCGTGTTCAAGGTCCTAGAGTGACACCAGATCTCAATGATTTTGAGAATCTGTGGCTGCAGCTCAAGTTTAATATCCATGCTGTTAAACTATGCAATTTGGATGAGTTGATACAATTGAAGAATGGAATAATGGGCAAAGACCCGCAATATATACAGTACATATAACAGTTACTGGCAAATATATATATATATATATATATATATATATATAATATACATTTAGATTTTTATAATAAAGTGAGTTACCTAAATAACAATGAAAACTATAAAAATATTTTTTCTAATTCTAGAGTGTATAAATGATAGCATCCAGAGCGCTGAGCGTTTCACACTGCACAGGGAACATGTCATTACCGCAAAACATTCTCCCTTTATATGCAGGCAGCTTCCTGTTGTTTTATTACACAAGGTTAGGTGACATCGGAACAGCTTGGCATTCCTTTACCACACTGGGAGACACTCTGAAGTTGAGAGAGCTACAAATTATTAAGGGGCCACAGACAAGCTCTGATGAATGCTTGTCCCTCTGAGAGGATGGTGATGAATCTGAATTTAAACGTTCACATAAAAAATAAAAGCAAGTGACCGCGCAGTTGTTAGGGAAGTCGGGAGTAGTCCAGTCCAGTAGACACTAAACCCCAGCCTGTCCTCAAGAGAATTAACAACGTTATTATTGTTATTATTCTCTCTTCCTCTTCTGTCCTGGCTTTATACCACAGCATAGGTGCTGGAATTAGTTCCAGATACACCAGTGCTGCTAGTACAAATAATATGTTTATGAGAAATGGAGTGCCTTTAATGACCTCATACGAAAATTCAGTTTAGGTTGGTATATGTTTGGACATTGTTGGGTTTATATGTTAGAATCATTCTATAAAACTGTACAGAGAGCAGCATGTTCATTCACAAGGTGGAGAGGCAGACAATGGACGTGTCTGACTGCTGCTGCTGATTGATTCTTGCACCCTCCTTCCTGCTCTACAGTTTCCTTATCACTGGCATTGCCTTGTGCAGTCTGTGTATCTCATAGTTCAGTGATATGTGTCTGTTGGGTTTCTAAGTATTGGTGGGATTTATTGGACTTCCTTCAGAATCCTGCGCGACTGCTTGGATTTATCACTGAGCAGCCTTAGGAGGACAGCCTGTTCAGCCAAAGAAAAGCGTAGAACCATTTAAAGTCTCACTATTTATTCTCCAGGGTATCTCAGACATAAATGGTTTGCTTAAGAATTTATACAGCAGTTTTCAAGAGTGTCACAGCACTGCTGAAACTGCTGCAGTATTCTCCTGACAGTAAGCCATCTATTGCTGGGTGTGCGGCAGTTAAAGAAAACTTCCTAAAAAGGGAAAGAAATTCCAGTGGATAGATGAATAATAGAACAAAACAATCAAACATTTGCAAGGGAAAGTAAAGTTCAAACTTAGGATGCAGTACTGCTGATTTTCAATGTCAACATATTTGCTTTTGCACATTGGTAGTATTCTGTGTAAGTATAACCAGTGGTACACAGGTCTGGTCATACAGGACTGCATCCCCAGAAACTACATTCATTCATTACAGGTGTGACCTGACATCATTGACACAGCTGTTTTTAGAGGTTCGTGCACCTCCCTGGAGTGAGTGAAAGTCAATAGCCCGGCAGATAGACCACGTTTATGATTTTATCTGTGAACATTCAGCATTCGAGCCCGGCACAACCTCTGCACTTCATCCATGTCTAAGTTTAAATGTAAAAGTGTCCCCGACATGAAGGCGTTTATGCAGTAGTTTAATAATGGGCCTGAGGATCAAAGAGCGAGCCAAACCACTGAACCACCGCTGGGGGGGAGGGAGGTTCTGTCGAGTGGCCATAACAATCGAATTTATAGTACATCCTAGGGTGGGACGGGGTGTCAGAGGAGTTTGCTAGAATAATTAATTTTATTGCCAAAGACCAGAACCTCTGTGTCCCTTTACAACAATAGCTCATATAAGACAGACAGACAGACGTCATAGTGTGGACACTGTTTTTATACGTCCCACTCTCTGTAATGTCTGAAACTGAGGCTTGGCCCGGTTACTGATTGGGCTATTGTCACAACACAACATAGTCTGGTTTAATATTCTCAGCTCACTTCCTTAGTCACACATTTTGTGTTGCTGTTTGTTCAGTCACCATTGTGTTATTTTATGGTTTTAAAATTTGAAAATAGTGACTGAAAACAGTGGGTAATGCCAGGCTGGGCAAATATTGCTGACACCTCTACCATACTACAGATGTTTCATGTGTTTCCTACTTTTGCAGCCACTTTTTCATTTTGCAAACTTGATACTGTATCTGTCCTTAAAGATAACCTCACATTATCTTTTTATCACATTTGATTTCTGCTCTCTCGCTCCCTCTCTCACACCAGATGACAAACATACATATGTAATGCAATCATGTAGGAGATGACAAAGCAGTACTGGCTCAGCTACTGCATTTTGTCCTTACTGAAAAATGACAGCGGATGCATCTTATACTTCTTTGTCTCTCTCATACAGAACATGTCCCTCTCACACACAGTGTTTCTTACTCACCTGTAACAGACACATTTTCTGATGAGATGTTTCTGAATGAACAGAACAAGAAATCAGATCAGCAGTGACTGTAATTTAACTGACAGGACAACATTATTGAATGTTAGCTACTGAGTGTAATTCTCTTAGTTCATGCAAGGTTGTCCATGGCCAATCAACAGTTGTGCTTAGATTCACCTCTGACAAAGAGAAACAAAGTAGAGCCTGATACTCAATAAATTTATTTTAGCTTTTCAAAGTAAAACAAATCCAATATCAATTATTCACTTATTCAGTTCTGATGACTTACATTACATCATGTGTAAATGTGGTTAATAACCTGACTGTTTAAAGTTAATTCATGTGACTGACTGAACTGAAGATGATCTCCATCAGCTCTCACCTGACTGTTGCTGATCTCCACCGTATTTGCATCAAATTGAACTTTTCCCTGTCTTCACCTTGAGGCCCTTTTTTGTCTTGCGCGGTGAGGTGTGACTACGCTGAGTTTCAGTTAATATGAACGGCTCTGTTGGTGGCTCAGCTATTTGTCGATGGCAGTGTGAACACTTTATTTCAGAGATAGAAGATATCACCTGATTTAAACTGGCTTCTGACAAAAAGGACGTAATTTACCCCAAATCACAATCTTCATCTAGTTTGTTTGTGTGCTCACACCTCTTCACCCTCGGTGGTGGAAGAAGTAGATCTTTAACTTAATTAAACTAGTGACACAAACACTTTAGACATACTCATGTCTAACTAGTCAAACTACCAACTGAAAGTCTAAAGTATCATAAAATAGAAATACTTCAGTAAACGTGCTGCACTTGTTGCTTTCTACCACTTGTCACCATTTTAAAATGTGTGTTTTTTATTGTTACCATGACGACAAACGTCTACTCCCCTCTAACGAGACTTAAAAAACACAGTTTATTGTCATGTTAGAAAATTTAGCATAATTGCTGAAAGAGCAGCCAAAAGTACAACAATCAAACATTTTAATAATCCAGTATTGAGATGTCTAAAATGTCGCTCTCATTAACCCGTTGTTCTTGCTTTCTTTTATTCCAAAGCTCTGTCGCTGCGTCAGCTCAGAGGACAGCAGCTCTCGGATCTGACAGATACATGTTTGCCATTGCTGGTTGGCTGCGCCTCTCTCTCCCCTCCCTCTGCTTTCCCCTCTTTTCTCCCGTTTAATCGTTTTATCAGCGCTCCCGGCCTCTCCTGGGAATCTGGCTGGCATTTAGCAGGCTGAGACGACACAAGACCCAAAGGGCTCATCCAAAACCCGCCTGCTCCAAGCTGTCCACATTATTAGCTTCCTGGTCTCAGAGGAGACCTCAGTCATTCACACACAATGCACACACAGCAACACACGCACACGCTCCTTCACTTTGTTTTTATCATTCTTTGTCCTTCTCTGGTGTTTCTTTTCCAGCTCTTCTTTTCACATCATCTTTTGTCTCCACTTTCCTCTGTGCTCTGCCTCTGATTTTCCCTGGAGAAAGAGGAAGATGTGTTGTCAGAGAGCATCTCCACCACCAGTGTAACAGTAATTACTTCATTGATATTCCTTGCCTAATTACACTGCTGTGGATCATTTGCATAAATCTTTTCCCTTTTTTGAACCATGAACACAAACAGATGTCTGTAATCTTGTTGGGCTGGTTTCACTGCAGCATACATTATGCCTGCCTCTGGGCTCCCCCCTTTCCCTTTCTGCCCGCCTGTCTCTCTCTCCCTACACACAGTACTGTGACAGTCTGTGACACCGGTTTTTTTTTTTACATTTGTACTTGAGAAAAGTCCTAAGTTCTTAAACTGCAAATGAACTTGTACCTACTTTTTTATATATCCTCCTAAAACGAAAGAGCGTTTTTGTTATACTGTAAATAAATGATGAATGAACGTCATTACTGCCAAGTAGAAGATAAATACTGATGGTTAATATAACCGAGCATAGTGTAGTGTACTGGAAAAAATGTAACTTCTTCATTACCAACGTAACAATCATAGGATTAAAAAACATAACATTTTATTATTTCTATTTTTCTATAATAGTTCCTTCTTTCATGTGAATCTCAAGGAACATGGAACCTTCACCACAGCTGTTGTGCTGCGGTTTCTCAGCTCTATAAGAAAGAATGTCTTGTCTTTGTGAGAAGGTTACCTTCTCTGCTCCGCTCTTTGAAGTCCCATGTTTTGGGACATTTTCAGTCACTGACAGACTTTCCTCAACTGGCTTATTGCAAAATGAAAGGTGCATGTGATCTGAGAGTCTGTGTTTGGGGTGGCTGTAGCTCAGTTGGTAAAGTTCAGTGGTTTGGTTCCTCCCGGCTCCTCCAAGGTGAAACCCTGTTGTAGCGCCGTCATGTACTGTCTGGCAGCTGTCCAACAACAAGGGCATCAATAAAGTATCATGTCATTATTATTTACTCCTGAAAGAGCTCTACATAGAGGTGAGTCTGCTACCCTTAACCTTAGGCCTGTTTAGAATAATCTAAACACCACATCACAAAACCACAAACCTTTTTTATGTCAGTAAGATCTAATATCAGCACATTTGGGTTCCCAGCACAGAGAAGAAACAAGCACAGGTGTCTGTGGAACCTGGCTTGGGTGTTGGTGTAACACCATGTGATGTAATCTGACAATAGCACATATTCCTGGTAGACTGTGAAACAAATCCAGTTTATATATTTTCAAGTTGCGCAATGAATAAAGTGATTGTTCACATGATCATTGTCTAGTGCTGCATTATTAAATATGATAAATATGTAAGAAATAATACATTTTTACTTGGAAATAATTATAATCAAGATTAAACATAAAGTAGGAAGGTTAGGTAAAGTCCAGAAACCTTTCATGAGGTGAAAATGTTCAAGAGAACTGGGATTTATATTTTTACATTATGCCCAAAACAATGGAAAGATTCAACTAATGAGCCTGCTGTCATATCAAAAGCACAACATTCAGTCCTCCCTTCAACTGTAATGTTTTTTTCAATATTGTGTGGTAATTCACCACCCAGTGACACACACCCTTCCTCCATAGTTCCTGGACCTTCAGGAAAGAAAGATCCTGATCTGGATTTTTTCTGTGGGGGCCTAGGGATTAAATTTAGTCCCTTGTTTCTCTGGTGGAAATACAGGTAGAGGAGGAACTAAGCTCCTCAGAAGGTTCCTGTCCCTGGGAAAGGTTCTTGCAGTGGAAATATGCCTTATTATTATTAGCAGCTTGTATTTCATTACATGTAGTAAGCGCACTTTGCATTATTAAACAGTGGACTAACTGAAGTTTGTTTTGGCCAGTTTGTGTTATTAAGTCATGTTTAAATGGGATGTTTAGAGTAAATGTAGAAGGGTTCTTCATCAGCCACTTACAGACGCTCAAACCCTTCGCCAAAATGTTGATACACTATTCTAATACGTGAAACATTTTCGTTTGTGGCCATCCAGGAAACATTTCTTTATGGAATCATTCTGTGTAACAGCAGGATACAGCAGAATATCAGCAGAATATCAAAGCAAATGGCGACACGTTCAGTGTGTCATGTGACACGAGAACATCAATCTCAACAAGGATATTTAATGATTGGGATGCGCCGACCTCTTCATAAGCACGTTTTCTGTGAACCTCACAGCGCCAAACCTGAACAGAATGAGTTTCCAATGACAAGAACAAGCAGTGAACAATAAAAGAGATGGAGTATGATCCTTTAACAGGAGCGTGGGGCGTGGGTAAACTGCACCAGTGCTTTATGAGGCTCAGAGACAGGATCACACCACAAAAAGCCAGGGCGACTTTATATGTCTGCCTCCCCGTTTTTCATTAGGAAAATCACTGCTGTGCGCTAACAGTGAGCACTGTTGTAATGACAACATGGCAGCTTGTGTTTACCTTTTCTTTTTTTTTTAGCGTTAGCATTGTGAATGTGTACATGTGTGCGCATGTCCAGTATGTATGTAGGTGTTAAAGTGTTTTTGGCTGGGATGGAGACATTCGTAAGTGTTTACATTGGCCAGTGGTGAACACCACATTAGAAAAATATACATTTCTAATCCCCTCGACAGTTGTATAGTTTAAAGAAATCTTTGGATTCTCATTCATTTCCCCCACTTTGTTCTGTAGCACAGAATGAAACGACAAACATGCAAAGAGTGACTTGATGACATGCAACATAAATGAAGTTAGAAACCAGACTTACTACTACAGTAACTCCACGCGGTCATTGTGTAAGCAGTGTGCTGCTTCACAAAAACACCTAACTGTTACAGACAAATGTAGAAAAAGAAAGTGGTTTGAATTTGTCAGTTGTGACTTGTTAAATTTCTGAGGCACACATGGAGTGTGTGTGTGTGTGTGTGTGTGTGTGTGTGTGTGTGTGTGTGTGTGTGTGTGTGTGTGTGTGTGTGTGTGTGTGTGTCAGTGTGGTCTTTGGACGACCTGTATGGCCTGCAATAATATATATTTTCTCATACAAATGTTGGGGCTGGGGATGAGAGGAGGCTCCCCTGGGAAATAAAGTCTGCTCGCGCCTCCGTTCTTTAGTGCTCTTCATCTGCTCAGCTTTATTTATGAGGGCATAAGTGGTGGTATGTCCATGTGCCTCCAGGATGATTATTATTAGCTGACTCACAGGCTGAATGGAAATGAAGTCTTATCTTTAACCCATAGTGATGATGGGTAATTATGAAATATTTACACCAAAATGTCTTAAAACTATTGAACGGATGCTGTAAACCATGGTGCCTTTGGTGATCATCTGACTTCTCATCCAGTATCATCATAACACAGTGTTAAAGTGTTGTATTCAAAAACCAGCCAGACACCAGCTAAATAGTTAAAGCCCCAGTAACCCAGTAAGATTTGACACATTGTCTAAGAAATCTAGTGAAAAAGAACAGGACATCTAAATGTAACAAGCTGTAACAACTTAGTAAATCCACCCCAGTATAAACTGTCCTTCTGCTGATATCGGCTTTTGCTCTCTGTGCTACGGTCCATAAATTAGCCCCTCATGTTTCCTGGCACAGGTTTTAAAAGAAGCATGAGGTGTACCGAGGCTTCATCCAACTTTCTCTAAGCAGCAAGCAAGGAAGATGTGACCAAATAAAGCAGACAATGATTTAGATAATAGATTTATTTTAGATAAATGATTGTGTTATGTCAGGAAAACATAGTTGATATTGTTGTGATAATTGTCATGAGATGTAATAGCTTATATGAGCAGAGCTGCTCTCAGCTTTCCTACGTAACATTTGTAACCTTGTTATAACCACTTCATACTTATGACTTATCAGATGCTAATCTACAGTGCGTTTATAATTCTACAAGCCAGGTTATAATAATCACACAATTTGGTGTGTTAATAAAAGCATTCATATGGAAGGCGAATGCGGATCGGAAAGTAGAGCAGTTGCCTACCAATCGATGCCCTTCCTGTCAGATCTTTGAGTGTCCTTGAGCAAGATACTGAAGCCCATGTTGCCCTTGTTGAGTCAGCTTGTGAATGAGAAGCTGGTTAAAAGCGTTTTGAGTCCCGCTGAGGTAGAAAAGTGATGTTTAAGTGCAGAACATTTACCAGAAGCAGTGATTCTTCAGGAGCAAATCACATTTACAGGCAGTGGATGAAAGCTGTAAATTCACCTTTGATTATTATCAGCGCAGATGTGTTGGTTCCAGGTTTGTCACCACCTTTTAGTCTGCAGCTGGTCTGTTGTCTTCACATACACAAAAGCCAAGTGACAGTTGACACACTCACTCGCAAATAGACAAGGCTTATGTTTCTGCCTCTGCCTTAACTGTATGTGTGTGTATCCTTCTAATGGTTTTTTACCAAATCTTTTTGATCATTTTTTATGATTTAACAACTGAATTATTTATTTCTAACTTTCTTCTGTTTAGCTGTACTCACACTGTTGTCCCTGTGCTGCATTAAAATGCGTCTCGTAGTTTAAACAAGTTAAAATAACAGCTACTTTAAGGGAGTAGCTTAATTTTTATACCTCCTGTTCAGAGGCATTATGTTTTTTCAGGTTGTCCATACATCCATCTGTCTGTATGTCCATGTCATTTCTGTGAACGCGATGCGCGAGTGCATATTTTGGTGCTCAAAGATTAAAGTCAAGGTCACCTCTAGTACACACACTCCCTCACTTCTGAGTAAACAGATCAGATTTGACATCATGTACGTCCCCTTCTCATTAACGCTGTCGTGTATGTTGTATGTGACACCTGGAGGGAATTCCATTACATCTGGCACAAACGTCCACTGGCATTGGACTGATGCATAAACGTCTTAGAACATGAGTCTGGACAGACATGGATGTAAACTACAACGTCACTGGTTGATGGAGGCATACAGCTAGTTCATATTAATGTTAGAACGAGAGTAAACTGAACTTGCTTCAGATAGCGACGGTTTAATTGGCTATTAATGCAGTAATTACTGTTATCATGCAGGTAATTGCTCATAAAATGTGACAATAAATTGTATGTCAATGAAACAAGAGCAGAGGAGCACAGGTGAGAAGCTGGCCTCACGGGAGAGGGGTTCACGGCCTGCAGGCAGCAGTTTGTCAGAAAACAAATGAATTGTGACAGCCAGCTGCAGCACCAGTCATTCCAGAGCCTGAGGCTGTGTCATCACTTCAGGAAGTGATGAGGAGGAGCAGTTGTGATCTGCCTGGGAACTATGGCTTCATCATAGTCCAAGCTGACTCTTATGGGACAGATATAGAAGTTCAGACAGCCCGTAGGCTGTCGTGGCACGAGAGGCTGTCTTTCAAAAGAACTGTAGACTCATAGCTTAATTTCAGTCGATTTATTATTAAGAAT
>JAUYWH010000014.1:19652782-19665104 GCA_034779795.1 Ctenopoma multispine | reverse complement strand
GTGGACTTCCTGTTTATACCTTGTCCTAACCAATCCTACCTCTTCCTCGCGGTCACCTGACTCGCTCACCTGACACAAATCAGGAAGGGCTCAAATACTGTTTCACAGCACTGTACGTATGCAAGTCTCACATGCCTGATGCACCCCCATACCATCACAGATGTTAACATTTGCACTATTTTCATCTTTGGCACATAAAAAGTGACAACTGAAAGTCATTCAAGACACTTGCATAGGTTTCCAATGTCCCTAGAGAATGAGTTCTTAACATTTTGTGTCCTGATGATTTGTCTTTTCCAAATAAACATCAAATTTACCTAGTTAAGTTTTTGAATTTGTAATGTCTTTGTTAAGGTACAAACTCACGGTTGAACATCGGTTTCTTAGAGCCACAGAACCTGAGGTGGTCAATGTTTAGTCCAGGGAAAGCAGGTAATGAAAAAAAATGTTTTACTTCAAAGCCCATTGCTCAGCCACAGCACACACACACACACACACACACACACACACACACACACACACTACACTACGATACTACTGTAGTACTACAGAACTAATCTACAGAAGCATCAGTGTAACAAAACATGAGAGCCTGTATGGTTTGTAGCTGCACTTACCTCTACTGTTCACAAGGTGCAGTGATTGATTGGGTCTATTAGTTCTGTGACATTTATTTTATCTCTATTTCTTTACAAATTCATCACAGCTAAAGTCCTGTTATACTGTGTACTCCTTATACTTCATTTTTCTTAATTGTTTTTCCTAATTACAGTTTAATCTATAGCATTTGAAACCATTCTCCCCACCAGTGAGTGATCACTTTCTAAATATCTGGAATTGAATTGTGGTTCATTTGATGGCATCTTTAATTTTTTAAAAAGGCCAAATAAATCAGGCGTCTTGAATTTGTCAAACTAAACCAGACTCTGAACATATTGGTTTAGTAAGTCTCCCCCATCTAATAGCACCCACTTCCTTTGTTAAAGATCAAATATTGTCTCATTTGTTGGTTGTGGGGAGTGGTTGGAAAATTGTCCTTATTCTTTCCATCTGAAGCGGTCCTTTGAGCAGGCCTCGTGTGGGCCCATTAGAACATCAAACAGACGTTCACATACACAGAGCCAAGGGTGAAAAATGAGCGTGTCAGTAATAACTTGGTGATTTAGCCCAAACACATCTGGCTCCTTTCTTGGGTTTTGGTTTTGCTTTGTGGAGATGAAGTTACAGCATATACAGAAATTATACTGTACCGCAGACATTTTGGTACTTTAGGTGAGATATCCACCAATACTCCCAAGAGGACAGACTTTTTAGTTGTCAGAATTATAATAATTCTTTATACTTTACTTTAACTATTATTTCAACCACCCTGTCTCCTGAAATTTATGTTTCTATTCAACTAAACTGTGAATGTGAATACGTTTTTTTAATGAATGAAGCTATATTTAAAAATGGAAAGCAAGTTGCATGGGAGGTTGCTGAGGAGGATAGGGGGTGTTTAATGTGCAAGAGTGACAAACGACAGACCAGAGTTCGAGTCCAGAGTCTCATAAGATTGTGTTTAGAGAGGAAAAGCACTTTGGTTAGTGTCACCTATTTGTTTAAATTTGAGTAATGATATTGTGTATGAAGTTACTGCAAGTTTTCTGATGGGGATGTACCAAGTCACTGTAATAACACCAGTCTTGTTTAAGATACACCTCATCAGCCCTTAATGGAAAAATCCAGTGAAAGACACATCAGTGCATGGTTAAAGATTCTATTAACAGAATAATGTCAAGTGAAGTTCATCTAGCTGTAGAGCTGTTTGTAGGTAATGTATTTAAGCAGTCATTCAGTATGTTGTTCTATGTGACATTGTTTGAGCGTAAATAATGTTTAAGTAGCACAATTACTGTTTTCCTGTGATAAACTGGTCACCTGTCCAGGGTGTACCCCGCCTCCTGCACAGTGACAACCAGGCATTAGCTTAACTACACTCACAGAACCCTTGACATGAAAAGAGATAATGGATGGATGGAGTTACTGTTGTAGCTGGTGGAGGTGGAGATTAAACTACTTCACATACTGTTTAGGACAATTCTTCCTAACACAGGGGTTAGACACCCTCCAAAGGGTCAAAGGATAAGTGTGAGGTGGTTAATTATAGAGTGAGCTACACTAATCTGTTTACAGGTTTGGGGCTTTGTATTTTACCTCTGGTATTGTATGTAACAAGGTGGCTGCTTGTTACAGGTTTCTTTTATGTGAGAGATCAGTAGCAATAACTAGACTGTACCTGTATTGTAGCATAACAAGGAAAAGCTCCAGTAAAGAGCAAATTACAGTACAGTAACAGTAGGTACTCTTCCCTGACCGAGTACATGCAGCACTGGTAAAACTGCTATCTCTCTCCCGTGTTTCCTCAGGTTGTTTGCCACCAAGTGCAGCAGCTGTCTGGAGAAGATAGCACCCACAGAGTTTGTGATGCGAGCTCTGGAGAGTGTTTACCACCTCAGCTGCTTCTGCTGCTGTGTCTGTGAGCGCCAGCTGTGCAAAGGAGACCAGTTTGTTCTGAAAGAAGGTCAGCTGCTGTGTAAGAGTGACTATGAGAGGGAGAAGGAGCTGCTCAGCACAGTCAGCCCAGAGAACTCTGACTCAGGTAACACTGGAGATTCAGTAACAGAGTTTTACAAACCCAGTCAAAATGAAAACAAATAATTTATTTCCTGCACTCATCTCTAATCTGACGATGGGTCTGCATCATGACCTTGTCAGCAATCCATCCACCATCTGTACTGCTCATACTGTCTGCAATACAGAAAATACATTTCACATGCAGCTAACCCAATACTGTGGCTAGGTCATATCTGAGGTAAATACACTAATGATATTAAAAAAAACAATCAAAGCATTGTGTCTATTTCTTTGGTAACAGACAAGAGTGAGGATGAAGATCTGGATGTGAAGACAGAAAAGTGCCCTCCGACAGGGAAATGCAGTGATGACAGCAAAGACCCTCGTCGACCCAAAAGGCCACGCACCATCCTTACCACGCAGCAGAGAAGAGCCTTCAAGGCCTCCTTTGAAGTCTCATCAAAACCCTGCAGAAAGGTGAGCAGAGAGCATGAGCAAGGTGGGATCTGCATCAGTTCCTGCTGCCCATATAAAGGACGTAAAAATGAGCTTTGTGATACATTAGGGTGATGTGGTGGGCCAGGGCCATCCAGAGTTTCTCAGAGGCTCTGGTTTAAATATTAAAAAGAGCCACCTATCAGTAAGGAGCACAATGGAACTATTTTCCAATATTATAATTTTCATTGATGTATATGTTATTATCCCCCTGCTATTTAATTTTTACCTTGACTGAAATAATTACAACAGAAACGATTTTTGCTTAAATCTTTAATTTGCTTTCCACATGGGGCATTGGACACTAAACACCTGCACATAGTTGCACAGTGGTTTGTTTTTCTTAATGTAAATGCAATATTATCCAAGTGCCTTACAGTTTGACTCACTTTCAGCTAAACCTGCCTGCTGTTGACTTAGCAACCACCATCATAACTTGCCTGTAGAAGAAAGTGCAGGGTGTTTATTTCATGCACTGTCTATTCCTTCATGTTAATAACAATGGGTTTGATTACATACAAACACCTAAAAGACATGACGTTAAAGTGTCGGAATGGCTGATCAGTGTAATTGTGTTTTCAGGTGAGAGAGACTCTGGCTGCAGAGACGGGACTCAGTGTTCGTGTGGTCCAGGTCTGGTTCCAGAACCAGAGAGCAAAGGTCAGTAAAACAGTACATCAGAAATATTTGAACACTCAGTGTATGGTGTCATATGTGTGATGGAGGTATTCCATTGTTACTGACATGTAAGCATGTACATTCTCCAATAGCAGCTGCCAATTATATTAAAAGGTGGGTGGGTATCTGGCTCAACCCTACAATGGTTCTTGTCCTACCTTAGTGGTGTAATGTGACCCAAGGGTCTGTTCTGGGCCCCATCCAGTTTTCTTTGTATATGCTTCCAGTTGGGACTTTTAAAGGTGTTTCTTATTCAATTCTACACGATTTAACCATCGGCATTTGACAAAACTATCCATTTTACATGACTGTGTAAAGGCAATTATAAATTGGATGGATGATAACATTTTACAGCTTAATAAAATTCTTGTCCTTATTTGTGCCCCTTCCAGTCTTGTCCCTAAGGTGCAGGATAGTCTTGGTTCCTTCTCTTAATCTGTTAAATCCTCAGATATTATCCATTCATTTATCTAAGATAGATTATTGTAATGCTCTCTTTACATGTCATAGCAAAACATCTCTGCATCGCTTGCCAGAATCCAGAATACTGTAAAGAGAGAAAGTGTAACACTAATCCTGATCTCTCCACATTTGCTCCCAAATAAATTTCAAATTCAATGTAATATACATATAAATGTTTTCAAAGCCCTACATCAGGTACCTGTGTACATAAGATATCTACTACAACTACAACCCAGCAGGTTTTTAAGGTCCTCTGATCAGGGTCTTTTGGCTGTTCCTCACTCCAGACTCAAAACTAAAGTCTGGAATTCTCTTTAGTTGGACATACAGTAAGATCTGTTAAGTAGGTGCAAGCATTTGACAGTGACGGTGTTTAGTCCGACTTCATTTTTCACTTTTTTGTTTTTATTCTGTAATGTGAAGCACTTTGCAATGGTAGACATTCAGAGGCGGGTTATGAGTGAACTCAGTTTTTGTCAATTTTGTCAGTGTCTCCTCAATAAATGAGCTGCACAGCAGGCTGTTGACTATGTTTATTTATTTACAGATGAAGAAGTTAGCTCGCAGACAACAGCAACAGCAGGAGCAACACAACAGCCAAAGGCTAGGCCAAGGTGAGGATTTATCATCTGTGTGTGTATATACTGTACTGGTTAACTAGTTTGCTGCTTTGTCCAGTGTCATAGAAAAGCTGATGTCCATGTCTGCAACATGTAGTCTGTGTGTTATAACAGTGAGTATTATTATTAATACAGTGAGTACTGACAGCTATGTAATTTATGAATTATTTGGAGAAACAGATTGAAATATTACATTTATTATGGGAACAATAAACAGAATGGAGTCACTCAGTAAACACTCCCAGTTTTGTGGGCTTTAGCATGAGTCCCATACCCTGAAGCCAGAATGACATCTCTGCTGGTAAATATGAGTTTTTCCAAAGGCAGGACTATAAAGCGAGCAACATGACTCTCTCTGCAGTGCTGCTCGTCATGGCTAGCAGGCTTATTGCCACTGTACTCTCACAGCGGATATGAACAGACAGTTTAGATAAGTGTCTCAGTGCTTTGGCATCACTGCGTGTATCTGTTCAGGGACTTCCAGCATGTCAATATTGGCATAGCAGTAGGGTTTATTATAGTGGAAGCTGCTGCTGTTAACCAAATGAGCTGAGCAAACCAGCAAATGGGGGTTGTTTGAAGTTGATGTTAGGATAAGATGAAGCCTCTTGGGCGACTGATGAGACATCACTAAGATCAGATTAGATGATGCATTTACAATATACGGTACGTGTTCATAAGTATTAGTGTTTGGTGTTCATTGCTCCATAGGAAGTCATTCTTCTTTTGTATTGCTTTTTCAATAATTTGATGAATATAGTATAGTAGGCATATAACAATACAGTCAAGAAGGTGAATGTACTATTTCCATGGACAAGAAAATTAACTAGGGGAAATAAATAACATCCTGATTGGGAAACCGATTTCGATTTTTTTAGAATTTCTGATTTATATTGTTCTATAATGTGCATTTCAGTGTTGTCATATTAGGATGAAATCTAGTGTAATTTGATACAGTTCTGTTTTTCACATGTGGTTTGGTTGGATCAGAAAACCATATGATATCAAATTAATTCTAAATGCATCCAGTATGCAGAAGGAAGCTGTGATTTGACTTAGTCTGATATACAGTGCAGATAAATGTTGACGAGATCTGAATTCACACCTCTCTCCAAGATGCTCTTCTTCTTTTCCCAAGTGGGACCAATTCAGTGACATGTATTTCTCCCATGTCGTTCAAATAGCAGCTGAAGTGACACTGACATAAAACCTCTTCACTTATTCACTTCTTGATACATGTACCGTCACATAGAACCTTCAACATGCTGCTTGTGTTTATCTGCTTCCTGACAGGTGAAACTTTAAGATGTGTGTGAGAGAGAGGGGGGGAGGGGGCAGTGTGAGAGAAAGCATGTGAAGACAAGCACTTGTACTGCATTTATGCGTCATCCATATAAGTGATGGGCGTTAGTGAAAGATAAGGTCAACATGAGAAACATTTGTAAAATTGAAGAATTATAACACTGGTAAACACACTGAAAAGTAATTACACCTTTTAAAGTAATTTATTCATCCCTTTACTCTTCAGATGTCCTAAATTTACATTAGTACACATCATCACTGTAACAAAGAAAAAGTTGCCAAAATTCAAAATTTCAATGCAACAAACTTAAGCAAAATATCCCATTAGGGATTTAATTTAATTACTTATAGTTTAATCTTTAGGTTTAGACAATTTCATTCTCTGGTAGTTCTGTTAACTAGACCAAATTAGAGTAACAAACAGTATTATTTTACATTACCACAACTAGTAACATAAAGTAACATAAATCTATGTGTTATCTTTGTTTATAAATGAGCTGGGATTTATATTTTTTATTGTCGAGAATTAAGACAACATTGTTAGATGTCTCGAAAAGTTTATTGTAACAGCTGGCTGTACAACCAGGGTGTTTATTCATCAACATGACCCATACGATTTTAATGTCCTAAATAAGAACAGTGCCAAAAAGTGTTTTGTTCATCATGGATTTCATTGTTTTCACTTTGATCCGACTTCACTGAGACTTGTAAATATAAAAAGACACTGAATGACTGGCTCCAATTATCAGTCATTTTTTGATATGAGACAAAAATAATTTTTTTAGGTCATTTTAATTTTAATTAAATGCATACTGCAAAGTATTTACAATTAAGCAAACAATGTTTCTTACAACTTAAAACAATCTACCGGACATTTAGTTCACTAAATTTTAGGTTCTGATATAATAAAAAATAAGCTTATCAAATTGGATTAAATTTATAAGAAATCTTTTTTAATATTTAATATTAATTATTATGACAGAATAAACACAGTCAAGTCGATTTTATTTGTATAGTACTTTTTATACACACACGCAATTTTTTACTTAAATCACAGATAAACTATGTTTCATTAACATCTGTGAAACTGTTATTTTCTGCTAATGAATATAAGTTGAAGTTTTTACAGCGTGGGTGATGCCTGTATTATCAGGGCAGCGGCTAACATTAGAAAACCAGCTAAGGTAAAACATATAGAGTATTAACCCACTGTTTCCTTATAGAAAACGAGCCAAACCTCAAAATGTCAGAACAGAACTTTACTGGAATTAGTAACTGTAACTGGAATTGCAATCAATTACACTACTTTAAAAAAGTTATTGCATTAATATGTGGCTGCCCAGCACTGTTAGTTAAGAGTCTCATTTGAAAACAGTAAACACAGATATAATAAAGGTGAATGTGTAATAAATTTCCTCACCAATATATGAAGGTCATTTGTGCAAGTTGTATGCAGAAATTATCTCAATATGTAGTAACCCCCACTCATGCTCTCACTCATCACCACTGATTGTTACAGAGGTCATACCGGGTTGTATGGAGGGCCTGCTCAGCTCCTACTCAGGGCCTCTTCCTCCAAGCCAGCAGCATCTAGTGACCATGGAGCACAACTGCTACAACACTGACCCCTTCCAGCAGGGCCTCACCCCACCTCAGATGCCTGGTGACCACATGAACCCTTATGGTGAGCATCATAAATAGTTCATGGATGTATAACCAATTAAACATGTCAGTACGATTCTGGAAGCAGAATTAAGGCATACACAGATTAGAATGAATTAGTTTAAATGTGAAGAGATGCTGCATCTGTTGCAACATGAGCCTCAAATTTAGTGGTTTTATCACTTTTATTTTTTTTCCACAATAGATGAAATGATCACATGTAACAGGGGTTTTAAAAATAGAACCCGCAACTAGTGGGTAATCAGTTCATTAGTTTGGAACTGATGAAGTCTTTTGGATGAGACCTGAAACCTGTCATTAACTCTCTATATGCAATATGCATTTCCTCAAAGTTCGACAGCATTTTTAGTCTTGTTTAGATCATTATGAAACATCAACTCTCTGCACAGTATGCAGCAATCAGTGTTATGCAGCAGTGTGTAAGGGTTGTCGTACTGTTCTGATAGGCACAGTGAGACCAGTGAGTTCAATATTTTCTAAGCCAACACCACAGCAGTTAAAGCTGACTTCTCCTAATCCTCTCTGCTTCTACCAGGTACTGACTCCATTTTCCACGACATTGACAGTGACACCTCACTGACCAGCCTAAGCGACTGCTTCATGGCTACTTCAGATTTAGGCTCCTTGCAGGCTCAGACAGGGAACCCCATTGACCGCCTATATTCAATGCAGAGCTCATATTTTGCCTCATGAGACTACTGTCACTGTCAATCCTGCCCTACCCACCGCACCACCTCCCATGCCATGAACAGTGAGCACAAAACAGTGCAGATACAGGCCACGGGATTGTCCTGCAAGACATGACAGAGTCCACCAAATACAACTGACTGACCTCAGCCAGCCAAAGGAAAACTTGAAACGTGATTCCTCCACATGCCCCCACTGTTTATCACAGGGTTTGATACAGTAGATCTGGCTTTTTAACTGGATTCACTTTGTTGGAGAGACAGCTGTGAATATGCGTACAGATTATCATAGTGGACGTGTTTATTCGTGGTATATAAAGTGGAACAAAACTACAAGTCAGGGATTTGTTTGAAATTTAGTTCAAATCACAGTGTTGCAGTAACATTAGAGTACATTAGGGAAACAGTTTAGATCCATTTTTAATGTATAAGTTGTTTCTATTGGGACAATTACACACAGATATAGTTTTGGTGGTGTAATTTAAGACATCTACAAGCTTTTCTGATTGATGCTTGTTGCTGAATTTACTGTATATATTGTTGGATCTGTAAATATTGTTCTTCAAAAACCTCCAGTTTTGCATGTTAGAATATACAGCAATTAATTTATTTCTCGTCATCATGCTGATATACAATAAATCACAAATTTCTATTAGAAAAGAGAATGTGATCCCATTGTCCAAAAAAACAAACATCCTTATTGATTCATTATTTGATTCTGATATTTATCATAGATTCTGTGTTGTTTTCAAGTATTACTTTGCTATTTATTACCATCAAGATCATCTGTCCAATAAAAATGTATTTCCTTGAATTCTCATTCTCTTTTGTTTGCATCTTTGATATTTACATCTGGAGCACACTTAAATTATGCTAAATTGGTTGCTCAGTAGCGCCATGTGCACATTGTAACCACATTTATTTAAAGTGAACATTGCAACATGAGTTGCCAACTAGCCAAAGCTCTTATTGTGGTCCAACTATGGCATGTGTTGTAGAAAATATTCAAAATGGAGTAAAATCTGTCTAAATCAATCAAAAAACTATATTCCTACATCAACCAGGAAGCTATGGATAACAAAACTGTGAGACTCTGCTTAAACACAATAGTGCTGTGAGCTAAATGCTAAGAGCAGCATGCCGACATGCTAACAATGACAAAGTACTGGACTCATTAAATGTTGACCTGACAATGCTGCTAGAAAGTCAGAGGATACAGTTCATTCTCAGGTGAACATGAAGGTGAGTCATCCAACAGCTGTCGAAGCATTTCACTTTGAACTATCCGTGTCGCTCTTGGTGCTTGATGACAGCACAGAGCTGCTTGATCTGACATTTGCATCATGTCATAATCCTTCCATCAATCTTTGCCTTCTTATTTACTGCAGTGTTTCTCAAATTACACCAAAAAATGTGTCCTAAAAATTATATTTCTATACAATTACAAACACACAATGTTTTTGTGACAATGATTATTAATGATGATGATGATTATTATTATTATTATTGTTCCCCCCATTAAATTCTCTGTTTCCACAATGACTGTATGTTCTCCATTAAAATGTAAATGTAAATGACGAGTAAAAACAATGATACTTAAAACACTGATAGCAATTAAATGTACATAGGCTGTATTTAGGCTGTTACATTACAACATCTGGTTTTGGGACTACTACCTTGCGACATGCGTGGTGGTTTATGGGTGGATTCAGACACTCACAGCACTGGGTTAAGGTCCGGGAAAGACTGTGGTTTGGCCTAATAGAAAAAAATCCAACAGTTACTTCACACATCTTTATTTAAAAAATAACCTAAAGCATGATCTGTCTCTAACCATAACCAAAGTGCTTTTCCTGTCTTTTCCTGTGGTACTCACAGGACTCTGAACTTGAACCCTTAATACTCCCTCCACCCATCATCAAACCAATGAAGTTTTTCTCATGTCAGAACATAGATGATACACCAAATCTACAATATGCAGGAATGCTTCACACTACATACCTTAAGGCCTGGTCTATGTATCATAACACTCTCTATTTATTATATAGTTCCCTGCATTTACTGTCCGCAATTTTTAATTGAGTGTATAAATGAGTGTGTAAATCTATCTTTTAAAATTTAAAATGGTATGGCAGAACAGAGTGTGTACTCCCTGTGGGTAAATGCCAATGCCAGCTTATAATTTATTTTTTTAGTTTGATGTTGGAAACCTCTGTTTCAATAGAAACCAGACCAATATGGCAGCTTTAAGTTTTCTAAGAACTTATTTATAATTACCAACTTTCTGTCTTTGTCATGTTTGTCATTTTTTTTACAGTGACAGTTTTACGAAGTGAACAGTTGGGGGTTGCTGGTTGGGAAATGGGTAGGCAGATGGATTGGCCTCCCGTTGTGTACTCCCTATGTGAAAAACCCATGTGTAAGATCATAATAGTCCTCTATAGATGGATCAGTGTTTCACTCATTCCTCGGTAAATGCACACATTTTTGTTTACCATCTTAGTACTGGTCTTTGTGAGTCACATTATATAAGTGTGTATCGGTTTGCATACTCCTTTTGGTGATGTACAGGCTAGCACCCACTAAATGCAGCGTTAGTGTCAGTTTTCTGTTGTGTGACCACAACTACTGGTTGATGAGTTGACCGCAAACACCTTGTGGTCTTTCCCACTCCTGTTATGATGGGCCTCTTTATGTCTCTAGAATGAAAGTTATATACATCAGAGTTAATTTCATTGTTTGCTTAGGTTTTATAAGAAATGTGAAATTATTATAAACTTGGTGGCTCGTGGTCTATTACTCTTTAGAAACTAGTGGAAAAAGCTTTTCAGGTTTTCACAGTATTTTGCAAGATCAAAATCTTATTAACCCCTATCTTAGCTCATAAAACCTTCTTTATATGACCATGACAGTATCATAGTCACATAGTTTGTTAACAAAGGTTTTAGGTGCATAGACCTATGTCTATGCCTTTAGGTTTCTCTTCTCTCTGACCCTTAAGACGTTTGGTCCTTAAGCAAATAGACACACACACGTCTACAGGCACTAGAAAGACCGTTCAGCGTTTCCCTGCAGCATGATTGTGATTTTAGAGCACATTTATACATGACACATACATTTTCTTTATCTGGGTCACTAAACAGTACATGTAGTTCACCTACCTCTCAACTTGGTTTCCTGACTGACAGATCGCAACAATATTTACCCACTATGCAACAAATCCCCTCCTCCCCTTTATATGAGCTGTGAGTGAACATGAGTGGAATAACTTCATTTGTTCCGCTCTGTCAAGCTGCTGGCTGAAAGACAAACAGCCGCCTCTTTGCCAAACAATTGATCATAAAAAAGTGATGCACACGCACGGCAGCACACAAAGACAGCTCATGGTTTGAATTCAGTCAGGTGGAAGATGCAGAGTGAGACAGATGTCAGTGGCTTTCTGCACGACGAAACCTGCTGCCCAACAACGTTTGGACTCAGTGTTACGGCAAACATCTCCCAGGTGATCCAGAGACCAAGATGACAAACCATGCTCAATACAAGTCTCAATAACTCTTTGTGGTGATTTTATGGTGCACTGTATTTGATTGCATGACACTGTAAATCTTTTGTGATTTCAGTTGATGCAAGCATGGCTGGATTATGAAATGGGCCTATAGTACTGTGTCCCAAAGAGGTTAGGTGGTCCCTGGAACTGAGATTCTTTATAGATAGATAGATAGATAGATAGATAGATAGATAGATAGATAGATAGATAGATAGATAGATAGATAGATAGAT
>JAUYWH010000014.1:19614342-19640424 GCA_034779795.1 Ctenopoma multispine | reverse complement strand
TAGATAGATAGATAGATAGATAGATAGATAGATAGATAGATAGATAGATAGATAGATAGATAGATAGATAGATGCCCTGTAATTGTTCAAATACACCCAGTAAAAACACACTTTTCTTACCAGCTGTTCGTGCAGATCGGATGCGTGGTGGGAGAAACAAGTTCGGCCCCATGTACAAGCGCGATCGTGCCCTCAAGCAGCAGAGGAAAGCTCTGATGCAAGCTGCTGGATTCACAAAAGAAAACAGCCCAACTTTGGCCTGCTCAGCCCAGCAACAAGACTTTATCTTTCCTGGTCGCATCCAACCAGATCCAATCCTTCTCAGCAGCCCACTACCCACAGCACAAAATGACAGCACGAGTCACCAGCCTCCATCGCTGTGCTCACTTCTGCCCGCTGAGTCACCCAGTACCACCCAGCACCAGTGCACCTTCTTCTCAAACTGGACAATCAAGTTAGAGCGCAACGACCGTGCAAGCTCACCGGGCTCTGCTGCAGCACTCTACATCAACTCAGACGAGCTATGCTCAAGCTCTTCACAAGGTTCCTGGATTCCCCCGCTGGTGATGGAGTTCTTGCACTGTGATCCAGATGAGCTCCAGCTGCAGAATAAGACCACTGCTCGCCTCCTGCAGGAGCAGACTGGCTGGAACCAACATGGGGGCCCCAGCACCTTAAGGCTGATGTGCCTGCTGGCTGACCAGACGCTGCTCTTCATGGTGGAGTGGGCTCGCACATCTATCTTCTTCAAACAGCTTAAAGTAAAGTCATGTCTGGTGATTCTGGTCACACAGTACATATTATCATCTGCAGAGTTCATATGTGTTTATGACTTACAATCATGTGTTCATGTTTTTCAGTTTTCACCATAAATATAAATTTTCCATTGTTACATCAGATGTAACATACACTGGTTCCTCTGATTTGTAGTGGAACAAAAGTAACAGAAAGTACTGTACTTAGCTACTTAAGTACAGTACTTTCTGTTACATACTGCATTGCACTGCATGTAAAACCATTGGCATGAGTGGATATTGTGTTACTCGTTTACTTGCATGTATAGTATAATGCAGTATGGGTTATAGCCAGCTGCTACTAGCTTAGCAGAAGCTAAGACTGGAAGCAGGGGGAAGCAATTAGTGTGACTCTGCAATTTTACTACATCATACAGTAGCTCCATGATATGAAAGAGATTGTTCAGCTTGAGTTTGACAGGTGTTCCCAGATATGACTTTTTTTTTTTAAATTTCACATTTATCACAGCATAAAAGTAAAACTAGCAATGAATGTATTCCTAGATGGACTACTATTATTTTTGCATCTAAAAAAATCAACACAACTGGATAAAAAAATCATATTTGATTCAGATGTAGAAATATAAAACAAAAGGTAACAGATGATTAACATTAGACCACATTTCAAATTATAATATAAGTTATTGTTAAAGGGGCACCTTAGGAAAAATGCCTCCTTCTGCATGTTCTTCATAATGCTACATCAGTAGAATACCTAGTAGAAAAGTAAAATGCAAATATTGAAGCGCATGGAGAGAGTAGCATATTGCACTTGGAATAAGATTGCCAGCACAGGTTTTTATGTCAAGAAATTCTAAACTGATTAAAATTAGGGGGTTAATTACCATGTGCAAGAGAAGATGAGTTTTCCTAAGTCAAACAATCTCCTCCTAATGCCATTTCATAAGTAGTTTAAGATAATTTGGTGGCGACTCAAATAGTGCATGTTGTTAGTGTGTTTTCATTGACAGCTGTTTAAACCGGAGCTGGCTGGGATCAGTTAGAAATGCAGTTAAATGATAATCCTTATTTAACCTGTGTTTGTATTGTATCTGTATTTTGTCTGTGCTCCAAGGTAAGTGATCAGATGAAGTTACTGCACAACTGCTGGAGTGAGCTGTTGCTCCTGGACGTCATCTCCAGACAAATCCTGTATGGGAGAGAGGGCAGCCTGCTCCTGGTCACGGGGCAGGAAGTGAGTCATTCTGCTTCTCCTTTATTTCAGTGACCTTTATTTCTAATCCCTCAGTTTATGCAAATAATGTGTTTCGCCCTTTGCTTTATCAATTCCACAGTTTCATATACTGTGTAATGAGCCATAGTAATAGATTACTGGGATATTTGAATAAATATTTAATGTTATTAGTTTCACCTCTGCTTCACCTTCACCTAAGTCAAAATGTCTGCTGTGAAAAAGGTCTACTAGTTCTGTGTGGCATGATTTTACCATGTAAGCTGTTTTAGTAGGCTACATATAATCTATCTGTGCTGTTTTGGAGATGTATTACTACCATTACCAAGCATAACTATTACCAATATTACCAGCTTCAGAAAGACTTTCAGGCTGTCTTTAAAGCATTCTCAAATGTATCTGTCAATATGCTCCAAGGCGGTATATAGCATACATTGGCTTTTATTATCTTTTCAATAATGTCTTTTAAAAATCCTAGATGATGTTTAGTATTTATTCAACTCTGTTTCTCTTCCAACATAAAAGGCATTAAGGCAAGCTTTAGTGTTTTATGTCCATCATGTGGTGGTGGTGTGGTGGTTTGTACTCCTAGTCTGGGCTCCTGATAGAGTTACCCAAGGCATGACACATTATAGGACAGACAGAGAGAAACAGATGGTTGTAAGTAAGTAAGTAATGGTTGCTTACAATATATCTGAGAGAGAACCTCAACCTCACACGACTGTATTCAGGACTGTGTATAATGTTAACCCTTCACACCTCCAAGGTATGGGAGTCTGGGCTGGGCTTTAATCCTTTAATCCTGCCACCATTTGCATCCCAGTCTGATGCATATCCCATTGAGCTACCAGGCCGCCAATATGAAAGTTGTACAGACAAATGTGACTATTCTGTTGTCAGTACTTGTATTCTTGTGGTCAGGTGGAGCTGTCATACATAGCTTCTCATGCCGGTCCTACCTTGGTCAGCCTGGTCCAAAGAGGACAGGAACTGGTTGAGAAGCTCCATATCCTAAAGGTCGACCGCCAAGAATTTGCCTGCATGAAATTCCTCATCCTCTTCAACCCAGGTTAGTGACAACTGTTATTTTTATCCAGAAAGTTTTAGATGTCTTAGAATTATATGCAGATTTAATGTCATGACCTTTTGGTGAACTGTGATTTTAGCCAAAGTGTCTTTTAATATAAACTGTAAATCAAACAGCTATAAAATGAATAAAAACTTCTCTCAGGAACTGTACCTGCATTTGGACATTTGTTCCTCAGTAATGGTTGCTAGTATCAAAAAAGGTTCTGCTCTGTTGGTAGTATTTTCCAATAAAGATTCAAGAATTATTAAGGTGGAATTTGCAATACTTGAGTACTCTTTCATTCAAAGGGACAAAGTGGCACTTAAAAGTCAACAGGTAAATAAGACATCATGCTGTTTATAAGAAGATACCTAGGATGGGGTGGTGGACACTTTACTGTAAGACTACAGGCCCAAGTTCAACTCCAGTGTGGTTTAATCCCCAAAAGGGTTAAGGTTAGGGGGTTAGAAAGATGTAGACTTTGTTAAACAGAAATAAACATGTTGTGTCTGATATCGCTATCATTTTGTTCATTTTGATGACACCGTTTCGTCTTTCTCTAAACATAACCAATCATGGTTACGTTGTAAAGCACAAATAATAAATCAAACACCTGACAAATGAGTAGTTACCAGATAATCTTTTGTTAAACAAGTGCTTTGGAGGTTTTGGTTTCCTCTTTTTTTCTCTTTTTGCACCAATTCCTTCTCCTTTCTAATTTGTCTAATCTTTAGTTCTTCAATTCAGACTTTGGTTACTTGGCTTCACAATCCCAGATTAATTTGATCAAAAAGAGGCTGCCTAGAGAACTGTAGGGGTACCTGAGGTTGTTCCAGGTTGTACCTCTACAGTTTTTCACTCCATGAAATCACACATCTGACCATCCTTGTTCCATATATATTGACTTTCTACCTATTCTCTAGTTTTCCTTTCCCACTCATTCCTTTAACTTTCCCACATTGACCAGATGTGTCTGAGCTTGAAGACCAACGATTCATTGAGAGTGTGCAGGAGCAGGTTGAAGGAGCCCTGCTGGAGTACACACTGTGCACCTCTTCTCAGTACCTTGGACGCTTTGCTCACCTGTTGCTGTGTCTGTCTGAGTTACGCTCACTCAGCGTCCTCGCTGAAGATTACCTGTCCTGCAAATACCTGAGTGCAGAGGTGCCCTGCAACAACCTGCTCATTGAGATGCTCCATGCGAGACACAGCTGGCCATGAAGACTTAGTAACTCTGTGACTGTTTGCATGTGTATGCATCTGGAAGCATTAAGTTGTCCAATGTCTAATAAATTCTGATCAGCCTTGACATGTGTCTGTGCCTCAAGACTGAATTTTAGCAATATAGAAATTATAATTGGTATATGAGATACAGTCAGAGACAGTGCAGCCCTGCTGTGGTTCTGTGTGACCATCACCCCTTTCTCACCCAGAATTCGGTTCACATCATTAAATTTAATCTGTGTTTTAGCAGAAATGTTAATATTGATTGAGTATCTGTTATCTGAAAGTGTATGGAGGCCATTTTGTTTTTCAAACTAACAGCCTTATTTAGCTCTGTAAGACTGCTTATATGTAGTTTTCCTTCCCTTTAATGTATTAAAAATCTGTAGTTATAACACAGCAGCAACATCAATAAATAAACTCAATGTGTAAGGCACAGTTACTGGGTCGGCTTGCTGCCAAGGAGTTTCAGTTGCCGCTGAGGAGTGCAGACAGACCATAAAGGGGAATATAAGAAGCAGAAGTTGATATAAACATGAAGGATGCAGAAGAGGAATAAGCAGATATTGTGGAAGGATATGGTTGTGGACCTTGATTCATTCCTGTAGCCTATATCCCATATGTGCTGTGTTAAAATAATCATAAAGACTGATAATTTAATTAAAACGCATTAAAAGATTTAACTCAAATAAATGACTGGACAGTCAATGATCACACAATATGTCTGACTTCTATCACACTGATTTTTACATTGAGTGCACAGCCCAGTGGGATGAAGAAGAGTCCCTTTGATGAAGTTCAGTCTTCATTTCCAGATGTGTTTATGCTGTGTGTTCTTCGTTCATGCAGCACATGGAAATACATGTATTCTTCCACTTTCATCTTAACATGACAACAGGAAAATTACTCCTCAACATTATCACCAAACAGTGAATTTTCAATGCATCAAGGTAGAGTGGGAGCAGAGTCCTGTAATGAATGTGCAAACAAACACATGGCTTTATACACAAATAAAAGAATCAAATCAGTTCTATTTGATAGGCAGCCACTGCAGGGGTGCCTTAGGAGTCGTGCAGTAGAATTCTGGAATAACTGAAGATGATAATGAGCTATAGTAAGCTGCAATAATCTAGTCTAAAGGACATTATTGCTGTGCTGTCTTCAAGTCACTGAGAAAGAGAACTTCAGTTTCTGAGAGACCGTTGAGAGTTGATATGTTTGTTTATTCACATTTCAATTGTGTACAGATTCTTTTCACTTTATTCTTGTCACGCTTAAATAGTGTTATAAGGAACCACCAAAGATGTTCATCACTATGCAGATGACACTCAGCTATATTTATCTATGAAGCCAGGTTTAATGAGTCAAAGTTCAAGCAGATTTGAAAGACATAGTGGCCTGGATCTCCTGTAGTTTCTAGTATTTTAGTCAGACAAGACTGAGTTTATTCTATTTGGGCTAAAACCCTCAAAGACGTGTTATCTAGTCACATCGCTACCCTGAATGACATAGCATTGGCCTCAGGTACTACTGTAAGCAATCTGTGAATTATCTTTCACAAAGACAAATCCTTTTTCTTATACATAAAATAAATACCAGTTCTACTTGTGGTTAATACAGTTTCTAAATGTAGACTGGGAGGTAGAGCCTTTAGCTATCAAGCTGCTCTCCTGTGGAACCAGCTCCCAATCCTGGTTCGGGAGGCAGACACCCTCTATACCTTTAAGACTAGACTTAAAACTTTCCTTTTTGATAAAGCTTATAGTTAGAGATGGATCAGGTGACTCTGAACCATCTCTTAGTTATGCTGCTGTAGATTTAGTCTGCTCTGGAATCTCTCTTGATACACTGAGCTCCTCTCCTCTCCTCTCTGCTCCACTGTCCACTCATATGCCACTATTACACATCAATACACTATTACAATACAGGGAGGTAAATTCAATCAATTCAATTCAAAGCCTCAAGGCACCTTACATTGTAAGGTTTAAGACCTTACACAATATAAATATGTACAGAATAATGTAGAAAGCCAATAATGTTAGTTTTCTATATATAGTTATATTCTGTAAGGTTTTACACTGTAAAGTACCTTGAGATGATTTTGATGTGATCTGAATAAACTGAATTGAATGGATTACATGTCAATGGTTTTATATAGCTACTTTTACTCATTGTGGTTTTTAAGTGAACAAAGAGAATCACTGCTGTTTGTATTGTTGTTGAGCTAAAGATAATTAACATTTCACCTCTTGTAGGCACTTTGACGTGGTCGTAATACAGATGGAGTCTTTCAGATTCAAAGGGACATATATTTGCTTGTCAAAGAAATATTGGTAAGCCTAACACAAATTTAACTTAACTATTATTACAGTACAATAGCACAGTTACAGTTTTACATACGCTACCTAGGTCCCCAGTTTCTCCACACAAAACAGGACAAAAAAGACCTAAAATGTACTTTGTGAGCAATGAACATCCTACACAATATTGCCCCCTTGTGATCAAAGTGAGAAATACAAAACATACAAAACATTGGACAAATGAATTAAACAGAATAATTAATATGTTAACAACTTTGCGAACCATCTGGACGTACAAAACTTTACAGTTATGTCGTTTATTTATGAGTCAAATATTTACTCTCTTTTGGCACTGTTTTGGTCTCTGCTTTAGAAAATGATGCTGCTAGATGTATTGTGTTCACCAGCTTGTCTCTCTGTCTGTCTGCTGATTGTCACTGTGTCACAACCACCTGTTGCTACAGGACGTGGATAAAAGCAGTGAGACTAAACCAAAACTGTAAAATTATAGGCAGGAAAATCAACAAATTACCTGAAAGAAGCTCAAAAGCTCTGTAGAGCTGATTGAAACTGCGCTTTCACATACAACCCCACTGTTATTATGAAAATATGGATTATAATAGCTTGGTGAAATTTTAAAATGGCAGATCATATCTATAAATTGTCTCCTGTATCTGTTTTTTTCACCCTGACCACAAAACATTAGCCACTGTTCAGCCCAGCAAGGATGAAGGGGTTAATGACAATGAGGTCGACGGGTCCACTTTAGGCAGACATTAGTTTTTGGAAAACAAGCTGTAGCTCTTTGCAAATCTTCACAACACATCCCTTAGAAATAAACATGCTGTGATACATGAAGCCAGTTATTTATTCCAAGATAAAGTATTGGAACATGATGGGAACATTTCCTCCAGGTTAAAGTCAGAGCACATTAAACCTTTGTTATCAGTTACTGAGATCCTACAGATTACACCTTCAACCACCTGTTTTGCCCACTGTGCTTTAATAAAAGGCTTAATCAACATAATGCACTCATCTTGTTGTGTGGAGGCGCCCTATCTGATCTCATCCACCTCATCAGAGCCCATTTCCTACTCGACCTTGACATCCAGCTGGCACCAAGTTGGCATCCGTTCTGTTCAGGGACAAAATCTGGCAGCATGTTTAAATACACAGCGTTAGAGAATCAGAGCCGGTTGTGCACTTTGATTAGCCAGGATCTGACCACACGTACAGAAAGTCCGAAAATGAACAGTTCGAAAACTTTTTGTCAAACTTACATGAAGTAAATGAACAAAGTTCAACTGTCAAAATTTACCTATAAGATTATCCTTGTCATCAGAGATTTCATTTGTATTGCAGAGGGGTCAAGTTGTTGCATAACTGCAGCAAACTAGCATCATAGCATGAGACTCAAATTCAGGACCACTGCGAGGTTTAAGTTAAGTTAAGTTAAGTTAAGTTACTTTTGTCCACATAGACCATTTTGTTTTATATGACTGTGTTTATATGATTTTGGAATATGTGTCTGAGACACCCTGCCTTCACAATAATATGACAAAAAGTGACTGCATTTTTTTTGTGTGCACATTGTTGTGGATGTGTTGGCTGAACAGTAGTGCACCGTTTTTACATTTTGTGTGGTAACTGGTACTTTACAGGAGGCCAATTAAAGGGGCAATAGCACAAAATGAGCTTGAGAAAATGTTTACTAGGACTCAATTTGACAAACACTGTCAATCTAGTAGTAATATCAATCCTAGTAATGTAGCTGTCTTCTTATTCTATTTTTTTGTACTTTTATTTGCTTTCGTTGTACTACACAAAAAACACATGCGAAGTGAAAACCTCATTGGAGTCTTCTGAATGTTAATAACTTAACTGAAGTAATATATTAACTCCACTGTTATATTTTCATCTTCAAATGTTCTGCATGGACTCGAATGTACTATTATTTTTCTTAGTTATTTTTATTGCAGTGTATTAACACTTATTTACACATGTTTATTTGATAACTTTAACCTTTCAGTTAAACGTTTATTTGACCACTGTTTACTGGCCTACATTTTAGTATCTGCAGATGCTGATATGCTGAAGATTAATGTAGACATAAAATCTGCAGTAACCATTACGATGACTGTCCCAACACTGGTGAGTAGGGTTCATAATGGACAAGTATAGGCAGTAGCTCAAATTTGAAGAAACACCACGATATTTTAATTCAATTTTCAATTCAACTTTATTTATATAGCGCCAATTCACAACAGGGCACTTTACAGTGTAAGGTTTAAGACCTTACACATTATAGAAATATATACAGAGATACAACTTAGATTAGCGGTCAGCTGCCTGTTTTATCTAATGATTTAATATCGAAATATTTGAAAAATGAGTCCATCTTAGGCGCTCGTGTCCGAGTGTGTTCTTATAAACATGTGAGTGGGTCTCAAATCGTTTTTTCAGCTGTGAAACGCGTGTTTTTCACAGCATGTCCACAAACGCAGCATCTGAGGCTGAAGCGCTTCCTTTACTTCCCGGAAACTCAAAGCTTTATTCACCAAGATGGCAACGCTGGCAGTGAGCCGGCCACCGCTCAGCGGTTTCAGTTTCGAAAACTGTAAGAGGTAAGCGCTTTTCGGTGGATAAAAACCTGAGCTAAAGATATACATCACTTAGTTTATAAGGTTTTATCACTCTGGTTCAGACGCTGTTTAAAGTAGAGGTGTTTACTGCGGGTTTGTAGTGATGCTAACTCCTGGCTCGGCTTCCATAACGTTACAATGACTCAGGCATTTTCCCACGCTGTTAACGTTATCAGCTTTAACATTCATTTGTCTTTTACTGTTTGAACAGGTAAAATGTTTAATGTGTTTTAAAAAAGTTATAACGTCTTTTAATATCGTAAGAAAGTAGAACGGTATATTTTACTTAAGCCGCGTTGTTTTTATTCTCTGTTGTTAACGTTACTCAGCCTGCTAGCGTTAGCTTAGTTACCTGACGGGAAGCTAACTTTAACTAAAGCAACAATATCACAAACTGCTAATAAAAAAGGCTGTCAATAAGTCATTTATCAAACAACGTTAATGATATTTATGTTTAACAGCATTTCTGTGGGAGACACAATGTTACGTACTAACGTTAAGGTTATGTCCTATGGATTATGTCCACTGCTGCAGTGGTGAAAATGCATATATTGGATGTTTCCCATAATGAACTCCAAATGATAATGGGCTTAACATAGAATAAACACATATTTTCACTGATTCAATATATAATTTAACTAGATGTGTCAAAAACTAGCCTTGAAATTCAGGAAGGTTTATTGTAATTTCCCATATTATTTACAGAAATGCACAGACAGAAACGAAATGTTGTTGCTCAGCAGCGTCTGACAGTGTAATAATAGAAATTAAAATACAATAAAAAGAACCTAAAAATAAAGACCAATTCAATCCAATTCAATCAGGTTCTTTTTAACACTTAAACTGATTTATTTTCAGAAACATATTGTTGGAAGCTGAACTCAACAAGGTAAGATGCAGCTTACCTGCAGCTCGTAAAACTGGAACTACCATCTGTGGCGTGGTCTTCAAGGTGAGTGTGAAACCAGGCTGCTTCAGATTAATGTTTTAATCAGTGTAAAGATGTAGTTACGTGTTAGTCTGTCTACATCAAACACTCCATGCTGTGCTGTACTCAGCTGAATCTAGTTTACTGTGTTGACACACTGCACAATGCGGTTTCTGCTCCAGTTACGTGTTTTCCAGCAGACATTGGACTCTAACACTGCTAACAATATTTAATAATAGATGCAAGTGATAAAGTAGTATATTAAATCCAAACATGTCAATACATTTGGCTGTCACATTTTGGGGGTCTCCTAAGTATCTGTAGTGTATTATATATGTTCTTAGTTTTTGATGGTAAATAAATGTTTGAATTTCATGACAGCAGTGTCTTCTAAAAAAATCTCTTATTATGCTCTTTAATCATGAGATTGATCTGTTGCCAATGAATGTTAGTTGTGACACGTTTTACCAGGTGTGTTTTTTTTCTTTTAGTCTTTTGTGTTGCTGGCATCAAATTTGCAATATTTTTCAATAAACAATCACGTTTTTTTATTGTAACAATTGATGTGTATTTGTATTATTTTCTATCAAATATAGCTGTAAAATGATTTTAATCATTCAATACTGTTTCAGTTTACATTTGACAGAATGTTCCAACTATTGTGGAAATGGGATTTGTACTGGTCATGGTAGGAAATCTAAGGTGTTAGTAACAACATTGGAGGTGTCTGTGTTCAGTGGACACTAAACCAGCATCCTGAACCTGAAGCAGTCGTCCTTCATTTTTTCTATTTATATTTCTGTCTATCAAAATGTGTTGAGGGTGTGTGTTCTAGCTAAGCTCCACTTCTGATTGTTAGTGCAAGTATTGTTTGACTTTGCTGAAAAGCACTGAAGCAGCATTTCTGAATGATTTCCTGTTCTTCCCCGTGAAGGATGGAATCGTGCTTGGAGCTGACACCAGAGCCACTGAGGGCATGGTAGTGGCAGACAAGAACTGCTCCAAGATCCACTACATCTCGCCCAACATTTAGTAAGTGACAGTGACTTTGCTGAGGATTCTCACAGTGTCACAGTCTTTGTGTGTTCAGATAAAAAAAAAAAGATGAGTTACAGTTCTGTAGGAGATGGCAAAGGCCTACAGTCATCATCTGCATGTTTCTCAAATTTCATAAACTTTTTGCGTTGAGTTGTTGTAGAACTGATAGGCTGCTGTGTATTCGTGTTGTCGTCTAGCTGTTGTGGAGCAGGAACAGCTGCAGACACAGAGATGACCACTCAGATTATCTCCTCCAACCTGGAGCTTCATGCCCTCTCCACAGGCAGGCTGCCGCGTGTGGCTACTGCTAACCGCATGCTCAAACAAATGCTCTTCAGGTATGGAGCTCATGCTGGAGAACTTCACATCGTCATGACAAACATGTTCTGCAAAATCGCATGAGAAACTGCCAATAGATAAAATGACTTGATATTGTGTTGCAGCAAAATTAAGTAATCACACTGCTGCAAAAAACAGTATTATCATTTAACATTATGAGATGTTTTACAGTTGGTATGAAAGTCACATGTGCTGCTGTGTGTGTTTTCAGGTATCAAGGCTATATTGGGGCTGCTCTGGTCCTTGGTGGAGTAGACTGTAACGGTCCTCACCTCTACAGCATCTACCCTCACGGCTCCACTGACAAGCTGCCCTACGTCACCATGGGTCAGTGTCACAGAGTCACAGTGCTACAACTTATCTTGATACTCATTTAGAATAGAATAGAAGAATAGAATAGTTACTTTATTGATCCCCTTGGGGAAATTCCTTGTGGACAGGCTGCCTCTGTGACGCGCCAAGGGTCGGGGTATCGGGGTATCGGTGTCTTGTCCAAGGACACCTCAACATTTTAGCTTGTTGAGTCTGGGAATTGAACCGGTCACCCTTGGGTTTGAAGACGACTGCCCTACCCACTGAGCTATCATGCCGCCCAATTTGCAAAACAATTAAGGAGCAGATTTTGACGACACAGACCACAGCGTTCTGACCAAGATTTTTAAAATCAAAATCTGAAATAAAGAATGAGTAGGATCCTAATAAAGCTAGATTCCCATGGTTAACTAGGACATTCTGCTCAGGTAGTGAGAGGTGGAGTCACAGTGCCATCTAGTGGACAAAACCATGCAAAAACATTTGATGCTGTGTTACTTTAATTTGTTTTTCAGTTCCAGTCATGATAGTTCTTGAAGGCTTTTAATCAAATCATTTCCAGTTGGTATGGGTGGAATATGTCCCCCATGTTTTTCCAGTAGTAACTGTTGTTACCCTGGATTTCGCCTCTCATAGCTTACAGACACACAGCCATGCTAATATATCTAGACTCAGCAGAACTGTGGACCATTTCAGAGTATTGATCCAGCTTGTCTTTTCTACAGGTTCTGGCTCCCTGGCTGCCATGGCTGTATTTGAGGACCGCTACAAACCTGACATGGAGGTGAGTCACTCGCTCACAACAGACAATGCTGTTGAGAGCGATAAACAAGATAAACAAGCGCGACTTCCTTTAATGTTTTGTGCCAAAGGAGGAGGAGGCCAAGCAGCTGGTGCGTGATGCCATCGCTGCCGGTATCTTCAACGACCTGGGCTCTGGCAGCAACATCGACCTGTGTGTCATCACCAAGGGCAAGGTGGACTACATCCGGCCCCACGATGAGGCCAACAAGAAGGGGGTCAGGTGAGTCAGATTTGACACAGTGTTCCTCCTAATCAGGGATGTTTCACATGTGTAATGGAGGAAGTTCTGTTGTGTCCAGCCAGGCTTTAACAGAATGTCACATCACCACAGAGCATGTCTGTATTAACCTGGCATCACTTCATGAACTGGTGGATGAACTTATTGTCTTGTTGCTTGTTCTGCTTGAAGGCCAGTTGAGTTTGAAGCCATGCAGCTGTGAGTACACACAGAAGAGTTTTGCTAGAATGTCAAGTTAACAGCCGCTGCCTCGCACTCTTACGGTTTTACTACCAAGCTTTTGTTGACTGTAGAGCTAATTAGTGTGATTGTTCACAGCTAACAAGCATGGTTGTGTATTAACAGTTGCGTGCTGTGTTGATGATGAACCACATTAAACAAGTCACAGCCAGGACTTGTTTAATGTTACTGGTCATCCCTCAGTCTGATTGATAAATTTTATTTCATGCGTCTCTATTTCCTCTGATGCAGAACTGGTGACTATAAGTACAAAAGGGGAACCACGTCCGTGTTGACGAAGGCAGTCACCCCACTGAACCTGGAGGTGGTGGAGGAGTCTGTACAGACTATGGATACATCCTAAAATACTTGTAGATGTAACTCACTACCCTGTAGAATTCCTAACACAACCTGCATGTTTTCTCATGGTGTTGAATAAAAGTGTTTGAGTTGACTCAGAGTTTGTTCTTTGTTGTTGACTTGCGATAAAAACAGTCAGTATGTTTCTTCCTGCAGGGTCTCTGAGGAGTAAGATTAGGAATGACTTTATTTGTAGTTGAAGATTTGGTTTGTTATGTGGTTTTTGGTCCAGCACGATTTCTTTGAGAATAAAGTTAAATGTTGGGGAATGAATCAAACTACCTGCTTTAGTGCTTCTACAACACGTGTTGTAGAACACAACAGGAAGTTGTGTGTGTTGCAAGAGACCTGTTTTAACCTTTATTTAACCAGGTTTGTCCAATTGAGATCAGAAATCTCTTATGAGGGAGACCTGGCCAAGAAGGCAGCAGCATAATTACAATAACACTGTGTGTGTAAGAGACAGAATCCCATGAACCTACCCTTTAATGCGAGTTACTCACAACTAAGAGTCAAGGTCTCTAATCAGTGCGTGTGTTGGGCTTTTCACACAGTCAAACAGAAATAATACAGTGTCTGTTTCCTTTGCATGTAAGTAACAACAAAGTAAAAAGTGTTGCACTGACTCAACATGAGCATAGCATGTCCACAAGATCAAACTGAACCACTTAATGTCAGCTTCAAAATAAAAGCCCCTGTGGACAGCTGTGCGATGACTACTGAGCTTAGCAGGTGTTTCTTTGCAAGTCACACATCTCCGCTTCTGTCAGCATGTAGCTTTCCCTGCATTCACTCAAACGTTGCCTGTTACAGCAGTGTCTACAAAAGAAACACAAGGCTTCATGATGTGAACAAATAACCACTTCATCCACAGTTTTTCTATTATACTACAAATGCAAAAAGAGGAAGCACTTGGATTCGTTTCCACAGAGAGCGAAGTTTAATGTAACACTGCCCAGAAAGGTTGATAAAAATCATATTGGCACAATAATTGAATAACTACTGGCAGCTGATGATACAAGTTGTCTAAACATGATGAAAACTTCTTTTGTTTCAAATACATTGACTTTATTATCAGAGAATACAAGCTGTTAAAACGGTTCTTTCTGCAGTGAGGCACTGTGCATCATAAATGCTCCTGAAATAAGGACATTTTCAACAGATTCTTGTTTTAACGGTCACAATGACTTTCACAGCATCTCATTCCTATGGTGTTTACATATTCACAGTAATGATGGTCTATATTTGCACATATAAACACTTTAAAGATCATAAACTGCATTCTGCTATTGTACATAATATAAAATTGGAACCATACGATACATCTCTGGAACACTAAACAACACTCCCACCACAGCACTAGACTCTTATTCTAGTAAAACACTTTGTCTTTCATTTCTATGAACAAATTCAGTATAAGTGGCACTGTATTAAAGTAAAAAGCCACTTCTTCATTTTCACAAAGGATATGATGAGGATTTAGTTCTAAATCTTTGTATTACACAGTTTACTCAACAAAAAGATTCCTTCTTAATTCCACTATCAATACTGGAAATGATATGTAAAATGTAAAGCATTAACAAAAAAATCACCACAAAGTCAAACTATAGTTAAGTAATGAGTTTAAAGGATTAAAATGAGGCTGGAACAAAGAAATATAATCCGGGAGTGAAGACGGTTAACAAGTTCACACACACAAGGCCAGTACTCATTAGTTATCAATAGAAATATAAGACAGGAAGCCAAGAGCAGCGGTGATTGGATCACAACACTGAATGTGATCTTTTAGCATTGCTAACCTTTATATAACGTTTGAGGGTAAAGAGAGCCTACATTTCCCATGTTATTGGACCTTTCCTGTAATCACTATGACATAATGAGGGTCTTCTGATGACCTGTGACTATTTTTTATATACCCAATAAAGCTCCACTGGCTTGTGTATTGTGAATTTGCAGTTACATGGACCTGTCACTTATTGATAAAACTCCACACAGGTCAAGTAGGCACTTACACTCAAACACTAATGATGCTGCTACCAGCACATGCCCAAAGTTAAGAAAGGAGTTGATGAGAACAGTGAAGCCAAGATTTTGTCACTGGTAGAAACCAAAACTATAAAGAAAGCAAATACTAGACTAGGATGCATCAGCTGGACATAAACAGGACTATCAGTGAATGCTAATGCTGCTCTGTGTCTGCTGGATGTGGAAATAATTCAACCACATCTCACAGTTGGAAACGTCACTTAACAACTGAGAAAACCTCCCCTGTGAGATGTGGTTGATAACCAGAAATGAATACATTATTTGGGATACGGGTTTGTAACTTAAAAATACTGAGATCTTTAAATGACTGCATGTATGTGTTGGGCCTAGAAAAGAGCACAGACCCAAGACCTTCTCATAGAAATAATCAAATATAGCACAGCTCAGCTCTTCTCCATTAAAAACTGCTAGTATGTATTTGCTAACTGTCCATTTAAACACCTACATGTAATTAGAAGAAACAACTCATGATATTATTAGATGACACATATTGTAATATATATTGCCCAGCTCTACTGCATATGTTACCTGAAACACAGGCTATGAACTTGGAATGCAACTGCTGTGGAGTAGAAAAGAAACACGCTTAGAGACCTCTGTGATCATAGACACAGACACGGCTATATCACAGCTCTATCCTCTAAAGCTTGCTAAAGAGAAGGCCACAGATGCAGGTACTTCGCAAACTAACAACAGAAATTCCACTTTTCTGCGAGTGTCACACCGCTAAAGCATCTCTTCACACCCTCCGTCAGAGAAAGCGAGTGGGCGCCTGGATGTCGAAACATCACAGTTCCACCTTCCAAGTCTTTCTGTGGTTTCCTCTTGTCAAGATGAGGGTAAGGCACAACGCTCTTCTGCAAGACCAGACAGAGCTTACATCTAGTGGTTTGAGGTCCTCAGACTGAGCAGAGAGGAAGCTTGGAGCAGAAGTGGTGCTCAGGTGCTGGAAGTCCACATGTGCATCTGTTTGGCGATCTGCAGCACAAACACGATGTCTGGCCGCTGGTCTGGTTCCGGGTTGATGCACATGCTAACTAGGTTCCGCAGCTGTGGAAAGCAGGTTGGATTAGTTTAAATGATGATGCTGGTGTTAATGTCCTATTTCAACAAATGCCATTAGACCAAAACCAACAAAGTGTTAAACTAACATACACAAGACACATTATAAGCACAGTATAGGTTATTCTACCTTCTCAGAGTAATGGTCAGGTGGGAGAGGAGGGTAGTCACACTGTTCGATCTTCTGGCATAGAGAGAGGAGGCTCATCTTGTCTCCATAAAACGGGCTCTGCAGTGCTGCCATCTAAAGCAAGAGGAAGACAGCTTGAACTAAGCAAAGAAAGTACTGTGGAAATGATGGAAACCACCAGCGCCCTAGAAAAAGTGACACGTAAAGATGTCAATGCTCTAAGTACAAAAGGGGAAACTTTTCCATGTTACTGAACACAAAGTGAACACCTACAGTGTTGCATAGAATGATATGATCATTTCCATTCTTCTACCATCTATAATAGACACATAATATTCAGTTTGTGCTGGAGAAAAGAGGAGGACAACACTGAGGACAGGCCGTCAGTCTATCTCAAGACACAGTAACAGTGTTTATTAAATGATGGAATTATTCTGAGGACTTCCTAAACCTTTGTTTAACTCCACCTCCAGGTCCGTTGCCCTCACAATGCTGCATTTTGTAACATTGTAGGCTAAATGAAAGAATGAAGCAAGAACACTTCATTAAATTATCATTATCAACTATCACACTACAGCCACGTTAAGACAGTTTCATTTGTTTTAATCTTCCTATAGAGTAAACTGACAGGACAGTCCACTAAATGTCAGGAGCAGAGTCAGGAACAAACTTAGGGCTCACACTTCAACTTAAGCACAGTCAAAGGTTTTGGACCCTGAGTTGTGTGATATTGGAGGATGCTCTGTGGTATAGTGTGTGAGGCATTTGATATGATTGATTTTAAAATAAAATGGATGGTAAGCTGTGCAAACTTAATACTGAAAAGGTTTTTAAAAAGTCCACTTAAAAGTAAAAAGAGAGGAAAGCATGTTAAGAGAGCCAGAGAATAAATAAGACTGAATCAGGTTCTGTCAGCCAATCAAAACCTCTCACATGTACAGACACATGTACGGACAGAGGACCATGGAGCTGCTGTCTCTGGAGATGACTCAACAATGGCCCTGCATTCCAATTAGATGTAAGGAAATGTGACTAAGAACAGGGCTTATTTTGTTCTCAGTGATAGCGAAGCATATTGATGGATTTCAAAGTCCAAACTGAGTCTAAATAGCTTTTTCCTGCCACAGAACACAAAGCCACTCTGTAAATCACACGTTATTGATTGTGTGACTCACTTTAGTTTGGCACAATACTGAATCAATTTGGACATTTTTGAGGCATTTCAGAGATAAACATATTTAAAGACATGGTATTATGCTTCAATGTTTTTGGGTTTGTATTTTGTATAATTATTTTTTCCCACTGAAATCATGCTGCTTGCACTCACACAGGATGTTGCTCCTTTCCCTCTGATTTCCTTTCTTTCTAGTTTTAAAGACCCGTAACACTGATAACAACCAATATGTATTTTGACCCCTACAGTTATAATAACAGGAAAATTTATTTCCGCATTGCTTATGTTTAAGGTGCCTTGAGGCTTCAAATGTCAAATGTGGTGATACTGCAAAAAGATAATGACGCTAATTTATTACAGTTATGTAGGTATTTCTATTTTTCTGGTCTTTATGTTTACTGAATTATACTAAGTATTACTCTGTTTTTAATTCACTTTATTTATATAGCACCAAATCACAACAGAAAAGTCATCTTAAGGCACTTGAGAAACCCAACAAATCTGGTTCTTTTCTTCTCTTTTCTTTTTTTTTTTGAACTGAGAGAACTGAGAACTGTAACAAGGCAAAACTATTTCCCTCTGGGATCAATTAAGTTTTTTGAATCTTGAATTGTGAATGAATGAGCAGCTTAGTCGGGATGAGGTCTAATACAATGGGAGGGGAAACACCGGTATGATAAGTCAATAACGTAATTATTGTATGCACAAACACACTTGCATGGGCACAGGGCACGCTGGCAACCGTGCCACCAACTGGTGATTATCTGCTGATGTGCATATGAACAGAATCATATGGCGATAAAACCAGGTGAAGAAGGTTTTTTGTCTGAATGACATACCTCATACAGAAGACACCCCAGGGACCAGATATCAGACTTAAAATTGTATCCGTTCTCATGGATCCTCTCTGGTGACATGTAATAAGGGGTCCCCACTAGGACAGACAGACAGTAACAAGCAAATATTACAAACATTTTCTCTCAAAACGAAAAGAATATTGATTTGATGAGTATCTTCCTACGGAAGGGAAGGCACTAAATATAACCCTGACTAAACCAACTCTACAGGCTGGAATACTAATACTAATAATAATGTCGTGTGCACCTGACATATCATTAATGACACTTTTGTCATTTCTTGAATCAGGACTTATCTAAAAGAAAAACATGGGCTACACATTCATGAACATGTAGGTTATGTATGCATTTACTGCATATATGCTTTACCTAAGGAATGAGCTGCAGTGGTTTTAGAGCTGAAGAAGCGGCCTAATCCCAGGTCACCCAGCTTTACCTCCCCCGTGGCTGTTATGAACACGTTGGCTGGCTTGATATCTACACACACAGACACACAATCTTAAAACAGGGAATATCCACTGCCTGTACACTATGGTTAAATCCCAGTTCCCTTAATTGCATCCACGTTTCCTTCTCTTGCATCTTTTCCTTGTGTCTTAGTCCCTCCCAATGAAGATACATGAAGGAATACAAGAAAAAAATGAGAGGAGAGAAGAACAGACACTTGAGATGTTCTTTTCCCTGAACCACCATCTGCAGCAATATCGGTTTCTGATGGTGGCTCATCTGGCATCAGCAGTCAGTCCGACTTTAGAGTTGCTGTGGTCACTTTTGTTGGATTGGAATTTGTATTTGTCCAATAGTAATTAGGACACACAGTTACAACCGTTTGCACTTGTTTAATCTTATAATTTTGTAATTCATCTATACTTTAACACTCAGACGCTGGGTGCATTGTGAGTACATGAAAGACATCAGATTCTCCTTGTCTCAATGACAAAGTTAGAACAGACGTTAAAAAGTGAAATATTCCAAGTGTATAAAGAAAGTTATTCACAGTTCTTTGTTACTGACACAGACAGTTAACACAGGTCCACAACTTTAACCAGATAAAGGATCTGAAAACAAAAGGTCTTATAGTGGTTGTGTTTCAATGTTAGTCTACTTAGTATACAACTGCACTGGTGTTTTGATGCTGTTGCAGAACAGTGTGATCAGCTGCAGTCAATTACCAACAGATTTCTAAGAAAGAGGCTGATCTTGTGTATGCTTGCTCCTCACACTCAAATAAGAGACTCTGGAATGTGCTTCAAGGTGGAGAAGTGGAACAACGTCTGGGGAGATTAAAGATTAACATTCAAGGAATGTTCAATTAAGGGAGGTGGGATCCACCATTTGATATGTACTCTACAGCCACACATATTGCAGTCTGTGTTTGAATTCTGTAGAATAACTCAAAGTAAAAAAGGTTGGTACACAAAGTACAACTATTGACAGAAAATCTATGCAGTGAGATGACATGATGATGAAATCTATCAGTAGAAACAAATATAGAGTTGATAAAGTATAAATGGTGTGAATTATGGCTGACAGGAGGACGAGTAAAGCTTAATTGACATAGAGTCTATGCTGCAGGTTACATAAGTGGCACATAAGTGACACCACTGAACAGTCATAGCAGTTTACCACGGTGCATAATTCTGCGTGAATGCATGTGCTCCAGAGCACTGCAGAGCTGCACAAAGTATTTCCATATAGTCCTCTCTGGAATCAGTCGCCTCTTCTTCTTGAAATACTAAAAACGTAGGAGAAGAAATTAGTTAGCCCAACACAGAGTTACTGAGCTTATCTGAATGGTGCCATATGTAGAAAATGTATGTGAAATTCAACACAGAACTCTGTAGAACTGGATCAACACAGAATACACTTATCTCACACTAATAGCATTAATATTTCAATACAGACTTAGATATAGATAGTGAATCAGATCAGATATGATACAAGAATCATTTTTGACTGCATTTATTGAGATTGAGGCCTGTGAGGAATTCCTGACCTTTATCATCTGGGAGAGATCTCCAGCATCCGCCAGCTCCAGCACAATGTTGAGCTCACTCTCTTCAATAAATGAATCTAGGTATTTGATTATATTGGGGTGATTCAGCTGCTGCAGTGGACAAAAAAGGAGAGTAATGATTATTTCCAGACATTTTAATCATTTATCACAACGGTATTAAACTGATTTTATCTTTGTTCCCTAATGTAGTGCATTGCAGTGCTGGGAAATCTTTCAGTAATATTGTTTTCTCACTGAGTCAATGAAAATAATGAGTGTGGTGATTAAGATTTACCTTCAGCAGATCTATCTCTTTAATGCAGTCTTGACGAGCTTTGGCATCCATCATCTCAAAGATCTGTAGTGACACAGACAGAAATCAGTCTCTACAGGAGTCACACAACATTTCAACACAAACTCAATCAGTCCCCATCAGTTAGGTTTGGGTTTCCTGCACCATGTCGCTGTTGTAGTGTACCAAGGAACACAACCACTGAATGGCAAAAAATGTGCTTACAACAGACAAATCACAGACTGAAAATGCTGATTAAGCGCTTTGCTAATATTAAAAGCATTGTTCTAAAACAGCATGAAACACATGGCAGAGTACTGTACCTGGACCTTCTTGAGTGCAACCAGCTGTCCTTCCAGCAAGTAGGTGGCTTTATATACCTCACTAAACTGACCCCGACCAATCTTCTTCTCAATCCGGAAGTTTGCCGTGCAGCAGAATTTACAGCTTGGTACGTTTTTCTGAATAAGAAATCATCATATTCAAATGTTTACAGATCATACTGAATTACAGAGCTTTGCTGCCTTCAAGATGCATCTCACTCTCTAGAAAATAACTATTGGATTCTATGGCTTTTACTCATGAATCACCTCAAACCACAGTGCAGCTGTTGATGTCACAGATTCATTGGTTTGGTCTCCTGTCTTTTTTTAGGATGTGAGACTGGACTTAGTGTACAAAATTAAGATAGATATAATAATATTTATGCTAACTTTCCATGGTTCTTTATGTGTAACTGCAAACATTTTGAGGTGCATAACATTTACTGTAGCCTAAAGATCCTACCTGATCCTCCTGACCAGGTATCTTGTAGAGATTGTTGTGGTTGTCTAAGGTGGGCTGGTTGTTATTCTGCGCCTCCATGGTGGCATCACACCCGCCCAGTACTGTAACAAGGAAGAAAACAAATCGAAATCATAGAGCATTTTACTTTACAGGGTAAAATACACAACATATGAGAGAGAATGTCTGAAAGTAAGGTGACACACTGGAAGGCCACATGAATTAATTTTAATTTAAACACAAGTCATAAGTTTGTTGTTTTCTCCAAGTTTCAGCTTTAAAGTACTTATGTAAACTTTGTTAGATAATGGGGCACAGTAATATGCATGTAAACCCTTTGTACTTACTGTATATTGCACTTTTCTACTTTACTGGTGCTCAAAACACTTCACACTGCTTCCCCTTTACCCATTCACACACAGCTAGCCTTACCAACTCGGGTATTTACAACATTTCAATCCAAAATTGAGAGCACAGACACTGGTCTGCATTTTATGTTCTTATCACTACATGAGCTCAAAATGAAAACAATTGTACAACCCATGAGAAGGGACATTACAACAATAAAAACATTCTGAGCATTTGACCGGATCTCTCGGCTCACTGTGGGGACAGATCCCAACTGAAACTGTGACAACATCAGCGCCATGAGTGAGTGTACCGAACCTACAGAAGCAAAGAAAGCAAAATGGAGTACACTCTGATCCAGAGGGCAGTGTTCACCTGTAAACTGTTCACCAAACAATGAAAGAAGAAGCACTTTAGAGAATGAGTGTTCTTTAGTTGTCTAAAGATATTAGGTGGTACTGCACATCTACAGCAAAACTAGCTGCTTTAAGAGAGCTAAGTACTGCAGTGCTTTGAGCTGAAGGCTAATGTTATACCTCAGACAACAGACATGAAGACTGAATTGTGTAGAACAGGCTTTGTTTTTACACATATTCAATATGAAGTAAGTATTAGTGGCAAACAACAGCTTTAGTGCGAGTAGGTTTGTCACAGAGCATAGTCAAAAGTAATTTTACACTGGTTACAAAATATTTCTTGAGCAACTTTAAAAGCTTTTTTTTCCTGATGCCATAGTGACCATAGAGAGCAAATATGCACAACATGTTGCCATTAGTGATCCCTTAAAATTGTGTTAGGACAGTAAGAGTCAGTGCAGATCCTCAGCTGTTGCTGAGTTGTATGGGTCCGGTTGGGAAAATAGAACTTCCGTGTTGGGAAAACTGAGCTGAAGCTGCCTTTCTCACATCCAAGCGGAGATTTCTTAGACTAATGCATGTTGATCTGGTTAGAAAGCTTTGAGTCATCAGCATAGTAATGATAGGAGACTCGATATACAGAAATAAAAGTTTGTTGTGAAATCTGTGCTCACTGGGTTAGCTAAAACTATTGCAATTACAGAGCTGAAAATATAATTCAGAGCCACGTCAGTTCCATCAGCAATGTTCATGAAGTCTCCAAAAGTGATCCAAGGTACTCTGTTTCCCCATTTACAGTGTCACCACTGCATCATTGCAATCAATAATGCTGGACAGAGAGAAATGTAGGGTGTATTTGAATGTACTGGACAAACTGTGTAATTTAGTAAATCAGTAGAATGAACCAAGCCAGGTGTGTACCACCTTTGAAAGAGCTTTGACTAGGATATGTAGTGAAAGGCCATTTTGTAATGTCCCCTACTGGCTACTGAGATCAAACTTTGCATTTTAGCCCGCACAATAGCAACTATCTAATCTGAGCAAAATACAAAACATAATGTTTTGTTTTTTTTAAAGAAAACCTTTAGAAAATACTTTAACATATTAATATATATTGCTAGCAACTGTTCCAGTTACTACATATGCTGTGAACTATCTGCTAACTCAAAGACACAAATGAGCACTGTCTTTCTGATAGTAGAGCTGGAGCTTGCTGGGTGCCTTTGGTGATGATTCATGATGGTGGAGACATTGCTCTAGTATTAACTGGAAATGTGAAGGTCATTCCCAAACAAGTGGGTCACTGAAAACAAGTCATGGAGTGAGCTGGTGAGTAGCTGCATAACTATATGCTCTTAGCTCTTCTTGTGACTATAGCTGAGTCATGTGAGTGTTATCTTGAGCCTCCTCCAGCATTATTCAGACAAAAACAAACAAAAAAAGTAACACATTAATTAGGCGTCTGGATTAATGACTTATTTGGACCATAAATAGCTCCTAAAATATCCAAAATGTGTCATGTTGGAACTTGCCCCTGTCCTAAAATACTGCAAACAATATCTGCAATAGCACGTGTGCACTCCCCCACCGGGAGTGTACGTGTGCTAACTTGCACTCACTTTAACCTACTCAGTTCTACTAACCATTAAAATGTTAGCGATGCCAACTGGGCCTCGTGCCATGACTTCGGTTATGTGCCAGCAGCTGTATGGTTTTCCAACAAAACACACTAAAAATACACAGGCCATTTCAAATCCAGTGATACTGTGGTTCTTGAGCCTCTGTGTTTTCTGGCACTTGCACAGTATTTTAGCCAGAACACTGTAAAATACATCTTGGAACAAGGCAGGGTTTCAATCACTCCCAGTAAACATAGTTTTAAAACCACCAAGATCAGGGAAACATTAACAGGGAATGCTCAAGAGCATATTTGTAGATAACACTTAAGAGTATCATTTGTTTCCTTGTCTGTTTATGTATATGTGCTACCACAAGTAGGAGATATATATGTTGTAAAGTGCTGGTGTCTTGTAATCCAGTGTGTGGTGGACCAGATGTTTGTCATTACACAGACCTAAAATCAACAAACGGACAAACTAACTGACTTTTATTTTAATTTATTACCCAATTTACCCTAGAAATGTTGGGAAAGAACCCCTACAGTCTGCCAAAATAAGGTCCAATAATCCAGACTTTGACAGAAACTATGTTCATGTTGAACAGGTTTAGTTAGAAGACAGAGAATGTTTCTTTGGTGTGTGTCACTCTTGGAATTTTACAGTAAATGATGACTCCTTCATTTGTTAAGAAAAATTTAATTTCATTTTAAGTGGGCTTGTTTTATTCTCATTCATTAGAGTAAAGCCCTCACTCAGTTCTGTATTTGCATGGTCGCATTAAACGGTTTTCCCACCTTCACCCCACTCCACCTCAAAAACTAGATCAGACATTTCCATCTGTGAAGATTAGGCAAATTACACATACAACATGAGATTGCAATTCAGAGGTAAATGCTCACATCAATATGCTCTATATCACGATGCTAACAGGCTGATGTTACGCAGATGTATTTTCATACTTATACAATCTTATTTAGCAGCTAACATGTTAATATGTTTGTGTTTTTAGTTTTCTGTACCAAAGGTCTATCTTGGGTGTCTTACTTATGGATAAATCAGGATAAATTGTCTTATGGTTGGCCCATCAGTGAAAAAAAATGTCATAATTCCCTGTAATATATGGTTAAATAGGTTTGGATTTTTTTCAAAAACTCATTTTTCTGAAAATTGGAATATACAGAGTACTTTTTCTAACCCAAAAAACACAGTGACTGAGCACCACCCTAACCACCACCAGTTAAGCTTAGTTTGTTTTTTTGAAATGCAAGTTTTGCCCTAACTCAGAACAGATCAACAAAACTTGTGGCAATCTAGTCAATTTTCTAAACACATTCCTCTCCTTCTAGAACTGTGGTCAGTTTATATTTTGGTAGCATTGGACTGTAATACCTTCAGTTAGGCTCTGTGTATTTTGGGGTATACAGTGTGAAGGCATTCCAGGTTTTCTAAAACCATCTCTCCTCTTTAATTGGCATATTCTTTATGTTGTGATACCAATGGTTCATATATAGTGCCGATTTGATTTTTTCCGATTTTTTCCCCCTTTTTGCAGCAGATAAAATACAACTAATTAGAAATGAGACACAAATATGATTAACTTAAATGCAATTTAATAAAATATTAAATGCTCAAACATCTGCGAGAGTTAATATGTTTGCTATAAGTTTAGCTTGTTTAACTACTGTTTTGAGGAACTATTTTATTGGCCTTTTACTGGTTTTTATTGCACATGCAGTAAAACAAGTATACCAACATACATACATAAACTAGTAGTCCATCCTCACCTGAGCCCCCTCTGCTCTCCTGTCCGCTGTCCTCCCTGTGTGGAGTCACACAGACACAGAGAGGAGAGGCTGCAGCACAAACAGATCCACTAATTCACTTCACTCAAAAGCCTCCAGCTAATCCAGAATGCTGCAGCCAGAGTTCTGACAGGAATTAACAAGAGAGATCATATTTC
>JAUYWH010000014.1:19577588-19614242 GCA_034779795.1 Ctenopoma multispine | reverse complement strand
ACTGTAAAGTGCCCTGAGATGACCTGTGTTGTGAATTGGCGCTATATAAATAAAGTTGAATTGAATTGAATTGAACTAATCACTGAGTCACTCACACTGTTAAAAACAAATTACTTTTCACATTCATACGCAGCCATTTTCAGTCACATGTACGCACGAGTGCAGACAGTGGCCAGTGAGATTAATTAGAAATGTCAAAGATCAGGTTGATTAACATACCGACCAATAAATCAGATGATGTAGTCACCATATGTTAACATAAGCTACGTTTTTGCTAACTGATTCTGCTAAAGTTTGCCCTGTGCTTTTGTGCTGCTACTTTGCTTTGCTAAGGCTGTCATGGACAGCTGACCCCTAAATCTTTTTATATTCTTCATATTCTGTGTGGTAGTTTGTTTGCATTTGTGGGTCCTTCGGTTGCTGCGTTTTATCCAAGACAAAGAAGTAACTTTACAAAAAATGTTAGAGCCCAAAGCTTGCAAGTAGGCAGAGGTTAACTAGTTGGCACAAGGTTTGTTTAGACTGTACAAACTGAAGAAATGTTGTAAAAAGGTTGTGAAAATCAGATGAAATCTCTTCATCTGAATGTGTGACAGGTGGGTCAGAAAATAACTATGTGTACCAGTTACACCTGCAATAAAATGAAAATTTATTTCTGTTTTTTAAGCACACCCTGCTCCTGCTTCATAAAAGTATGCATTTGTATGAAATGATCTGCATGACGCGATGTATAGTGCAACAACAGTAGGGGCAGAACGGTACTGAAACCGAGAATGAAAGTGCAACACACGTCTACGGTTCTGTCCAGGTGTGTATGTGAAATTAGGCCTGGCTAGCTGTCAAACAGCTCCCTCTAAAAATAAACAGTGCACACTCTGCTGTTCTTATCAGTCCAATACTTGACAATATATCAATCCATTTGTGTTAGAAGTATTAAGTGTCTTCATGATGAGGCCTAGAAACTACACGTTAGAAATTAGCATTGCTGCCTTCTACCTGACACAGATGTAACTAAGTAAATGTGGCCTCCACAATCAATGTCAGGAACACCTAAAAAACTTCTTGTTATAAAATTGCTAAGCTGTTGTTACTGCAGAACATAGCAGTTAGCAGCTGCATCGGACAACTGCTGCCACACACCTGTTCATGCACGATGGTTTCAGAGAAAATTCCATAAAAGGCGCAGAAGGAGTGTCTCTAGCACGATTGAATCTAGAGTCACACTAGATCATCTAGTGGCTGAGATGAAAACAGTTATTGCTGCTTTAAAGACACCCTGTATATTTGTCTTGTAAGCAAACAAAAATTTGGATTTGCTACTTTCTTGGCTTTACCTATATATTATATTTGTGTTTCCTGGTGGATTACTAATTTGTCGGAAGCCTCTGTCTGAAAGGATAACTAATTTACTTTTGTGCTTGAAGGTTTTGGAAAGCTTGTTTCCCTATCCAGAACCTGAAAGGTGCTTTCCAAAGATGCTGTTTATCTCTCTTTATTTCTACTGACCCTAATTTCAGACACTGGCAGCCTGAACCAACACAGCAGTTTACTATTCCTCTGTCACAATGAAAGTATGTTCTGTGCCTGTTGAGAATGCTATAGAAGGTCCAGACAGGGCTGTTCACATCATAAACAGTGCGGACGAAACAATTATTCTCAACTCTTAGTTGCCAGTGGGTTTGTCTGAGAGTGTGGATATGTGATAAAGACTATGATACATTGATATCTTGTGCCTCCTGGCCAAAGGCTGTTGAGACAGTCTTGGACAATTAGCTGTTGTGTCCGCTGCAGTGAGAGACAACATCCCATAACAACATTCCAATTAATAAAAGCATCTTTAAGCAGACATCAGCTCGTTCACTCAGAGATCCTATGTCTGTGAGTGATATCACAGGACTTCCAGGCAGCACCACAGCCTCAAACATTACATGGAACTGAAATGAAAAGAAATCTATTCAAATATACATAACTAAAAAATATGTTCACCCACCCAGGTAACCCATTATTTCATACAAACGTTATCCATGTTCACACAGCCAGCAGACAAAACAGAATGGGTGTTTTACTTCAGCTTCCTGCCTTCTGAATGCTGTATTTGCCTCCAAGATAAACCAAATGTTCCCTGCTCTGATATGGCACCACTCTTTTTCTGGGTCTATTTATTTTAGCTTTTCAACTGAAAAACACAGCTACTTTACACACGTTCGCGCACATACTTCTCCATCGGAGAATTAAGCTATATACATGTCTGAACAAACAAACAGTTTCATGTGAGCAACACACCTTCCTCTTCTTTACTTCTCCTACATTCTTAAAGCATCTAAAATACCACAAACAATTGGGAAATCAGACCAGTGGCTGAAGGAAACACAATATGCAGCAAAAGGAAACAACAACAGGGTTATGTTCATGCATCTTTTGGACCCCTCCCTCCCCAGCCAAACCACTGCCAGTCAGTTGGAACCATCCTACCTCTCTCACGGCAGTTTTCTGCATATTAATACTTCCTGATGCCCACCAAATTCAACACAATTTCTCTGAGATTAGAATAATTACAGCATCATCTCATATGTACCTATGTATGTCATAGTCTATTATTACAAGACACAAAGTATTTAAATCAAACTGTGCACATTATTAACATTAACAGGCACTAAAGGTTGTGAAAGTTAACCAAACTGTGAGTCTACCACTTTGACTACTCTCCGACTCTGGTATATAAACCCATAAACCCATCAGTTGATTTTTAGACATGTTTTGTTGTACAAGCTGCAGTTCAGCAGGTACGGGAGGAGTCTTAGCCAGCTCATTGGTACAAGGGCTGGTATTGGAGTCAGCTGAAAGGGTCAAATTTGTAGCAATGTTACTGGATCGTGTCAATAGCAGCTCATACTGCCACAGCAAACAAGAGGAAAGCGCAACAAAGCTACAACCCCTCTTCCTGATTTTCTTTTGCATATTTGTCACAAATGATTCTGATCAAACTACACCTTAGGACACCTTAGTATGAACACACCTTTTATACGAGTATGATATTGCCACATCTTACATGAAAAACTGACACATTATATTTCTGCCTCCCAGCAGGCAGAAAGTAGGCACAAAGCAAATATGTAAATAGAGTCACAGCACGTATTGTGGATGCCAAACACGGTCAGAGCTTACAAAGCATTGCAGTAATTAGGCTAGCAGATATAGGCATTTTGGGAAGTCCCCGCTTCTTTCTGATGACAAAAAGATGTTTTTTTGAATAGTAAAATACAGAGTGGTGTGTCTTCCTCTATGCTGGTAGCTAGGTTAAACAGCGCTAAACATACAACTCTTGTATTTAATCTCAGAAAGGTCAGGCAGGGTTTTCCCTGCATATCAAATTCTAAGACAAGCCACCTACTGCATGCATCTTTTCAACCACGTCAGCAACAGCCATGAAACCTCCTACCCACCAATATGCCAATATACATCAAGTAAAGTACTTGGCAATACACCACTACCCACTGGCATGGAGACCTATTTCTAGGGATGTTCGATATTGGCTTTTTTAATGATATCCGATATACTGATATAGTCTAACTCTTAATTTCCGATACCAATATAAACCGATAGCAATATATGTGGGGTGATGATGCGGTTTGATGATGTCACCAAGTACGTGCCCATAGACGCTTAGTTCAAGGTTGGCTCGGAAATGCAGAAGACAGGATATATTGCAAGGTGTGCCAAACAAACAAATATATCTCAAAAACTATACCACAGATTTTTCATATTTTGACATTTTGAGAGAGAGGAGAAGTAGCTGAAGAGTTTGATCTATAATATGTGCATGGTATGGTAAAGTTGTGTCATTAAATGAGTAATAACATGATGTATATACCAGTATGTACCAATAATTTCCGATATTACATTTTAATGCCAATATCAGCCAATATTATCAGTAGGCCAATAATATCGGACATCCCTACTTATTTCTTTTCATGCAAACACACAACATACATGCTAGTTGCCCATTGGATGTAGAATTTACAGTGTGGTCAAGTGCAACTTGTTGGTCTCAAAAACTGAAGTGTAGCAACACAAAATTCATTCTTCATCGCCACTAGAACTTGGATGTTAACTTGATGTGCAGCAGCCCTGGTATGGTCGCTGGTATGGCTAGCTTAAGCTGCATATTGGAGGTTTAAGAAAAAACTTTTTTACACACATAAATCAGTGACCAACAGTCACTTGAATACAAATTTATGCAGACAACATTTACTAAGTTCCTTGTTTTGGGAACAAAAATATCTCTTTTGTTAGTCATCTCATGGTCTTCTAACTTCCTTTCAGATGCTTTCAGATCAGTTAACTTTTATCATAGAGCTACCACAGCCAATTTGTGACTTCATGTAATGGTCATCATCCATATAGTGACTGCTTACTGCTGTAGCTTTGCTGTGAACTCTGGTAGCAGCAGACAAAGCAATGTAGCAAACAAACCTAGATTTACTTTACTTATTTACTCCACAAGATTTAGATTTTTTACATTGATATCTGAAAGATTACTTATGATAATAGTACATCACTGGTTTTCACAAACATTTCTGCAAAGGAGTCCCAAAATCGGTCATGTTTAGGAAGCAAAGTGTGGCCTACAAGTTAGAGTTACCAATACATCAGTCTGACACGCATTCATCTCTCTGAAAATGTTGACCAGGCAAGATACAGTGACACCTACTCAGCACAGAGTGGACTATTAAAACTTCCAAATAAAATAGAAAAAGAGTCATTGTAATGGTACACAAAGATATATCACCTTTCTTTAGATATTTTAAATGTAATCAATTTAGAGCAATCTTTTAAATTGATGTTTTATGACTTTTTAAGGAATTTACCACAAACATGTTTACTACTGTGCTAGATTGCTCTTCTATCTCACTCATTAAGCAGCACACTGGAACCTAAACTCCAACTCCAACTGGGAAGCACGGCTGTCATCTGTAACGACTTATGTGTCACAATAATAATCTGCACCTCCATCCAAAACGTAATGTTCACAACCACACTGCCACACGTAGATGCTGTGAGGTTTGCCAGATCTGAAGCAACTTCCTCCAAACTTCGACCACTCAACATGAGAGAGAATAACAGAAGAACAGCATTAAACATATTCAGTGAGGACGTGTGAAGACATGGCTTCCTGCTGGGTGGATACTAACCAGCCCTCCCAATTACACAGGACACAGACTCCTTGTCACAGCTGACACGTGACTAATTTTAGCCAGTTATTTGACCTTGATGCCCAGGCATCCTTAGAACCACCAGCAACCTCCCCTTCAACACCACCCACCCCATGGCCAGTCTGTACCCTCCTCACTGCTACTCTCACATAAATGCATATATAATGTTCACTTATACCCACAAACACCCACAAACCACACAGTACAGACGCAGACACGTGCCTCAGCTTTCGCCCTGCAAGTAATAATGGATCATATTAACATGCTATGTACTCTCACAGCTGTGTGTGTGCGTGTGTGTGTGTGTGTGCAATAAGCATACACTGTCTAAACTACAAATGCTGTTTTACATTAAATTTGATAAACCATATTCAATCCCACATCAGCTGACTTTAACGAAAAGGAACAAGTGAGCAGTCTGCATTGTTTTATAATTACATGACAGTTTGCTTTAACATTGGGTTTTTAAAAAACTATTTAAATAATGCAATTTTAAGAAATAGAGCGCAGAAAGTAGCTCCGTTGTTGTTAGCAGTGGTTTCCTGTGGTTAAAAACCGTCAGCATAGATGTAATAAATATCTCCATAGCTTGATTTGTTGTGATAAGTAGCATACTTTCATTGAGGCAGCCCAGCGTCACGTTGACCTGGCAGCGACCGCATGTTAAATACAAGAATGTGACCAAGTAACTGGACTTGAATTTCACTTTCAATGTTAAACTTTTTCGTTACTCTGACAAAACGCACGGGTTACATACAGCTCTGTTTAAAGAAAAACTGCGAAAAAAAACATTTTCAAACGAGATAGATATACAGAATCAATCCAGCCTCGTTTCCGTCCGAGGCAGCGGGTAAATATCATTTCCATATGGTACCCGGAGCTCTAGCGTTACGTTGTTGCTAGCTAGGTATACGCTAAGTAGGTTTTACAGCTTTCCAACAGTAAACAGGCTATAATGTGGTCGACGAGGCATTTATGTGATACAACCACGGTGAAGAAAGAAGTCCAGTTGCCATGACTCAATCCTCAGACAACCACGGTGTAAGCAAAGTTGGTGTCAGCATGCTGTTTTTAATACGCGCCACCACCGAGGCTGGAGACCGCTGTTTACAACGTGCGCTTCACGTCTCTACGTACCTGAAGACGAGTCCAGGGTGTCGGGCTTCACTTGAAAGCTTTCAGCGGTGTCCACGAGTTACATTGGTCCGTGTTGTTGTGCAACTTCGACAGACAGACAGACAGACACAGAGAGAGAGAGAGAGAGAGATAGAGAGAGAGAAAGCGCGACCCCCACCTCCCCGGAGTCTCTCGCTCACTCTCTGCGCGTCTCTGCGGTTTGTGTCGCCGCCGCTGCCACGCAGGCTGCTCGAGCGAGTTTGCAGGCGAGTGAGGTTCGTGAATGAGAGGAGGGATACTTCAAAGTCTCTAACCTCGGCGTAGTAAAGTGGTGGCGAGGTTGTGGCGTGTGTTTGCTCAAAACTAGGTCAAACGTCACAGCACCCTATCTCCTCGCTCAGGCCCCCTGCATGTGGGATGGGGCTATTGTCTATTGCTACATGAGATGAGAGTATTTTCCAGTGCTGGAAAGTAACTAAGTACATTTACTCAAGTACAAATTTATGGTACATCTACTTTACTTGAGTACTGTGTTTTAATGCTACTTTGTAGCCCACTCCTTTTTACTTTGCATGTATTTGACAGATTTGGTTACTAGTTACTGTTAAAATTGAATTTATGCATGCAAAACATATGGACACATTATAAAATACAGTTCAAATTTGAATTTAGAAGTATTTTGACATTTTGACTTGATAAGAACAACGAAATCTCAAAATGCACTGAGATAATTAAGACTATGATTGTTGTTCTCCCCCGTCCCCTATACAGAGGGGGGAGGTATTGTAGAGTTTAATGGTCACAGGCAGAAATGATCTCCTGTGGCGTTCAGTGGAGAACTTGATGTTGACCAGTCTCTGGCTGGGAGGGATTGTCCAGGATAGAGAGGAGTTTGGTCATCATCCTCCTCTCAGCTACAACATGAAGAGGGTCCAGCTCCACACCAAGAACAGACCCAGCCCTCCTGATTAATTTGTCCAGTCTGTTGGTGTCTGCCAGCTTCAGGCTGCTGCCCCAGCAAACCACAGCAAAGAAAATGACACTGGACACCACAGACTCATAAAACATCCGCAGCATGGTGCTGCAGACGTTAAAGGGCCTGAGCCACCGAAGAGAATACTGCCGGCTCTGGGCCTTTTTATAGACAGCAGACGTGTGTGTAGACCAGTCCAGTATATTGTGTATACCCAAATATTTATACTCCGACACAATCTCCACCTCCTCCCCCCTTAAGAAGAGAGGAGTGACAGGACCCCCAGATTTCCTGAAATCCACCACCAGCTGCTTTGTTTTACTGATGTTGAGCTGGAGATGGTTGAGCTCACACCAGTCAACAAAGTTGTTCACCATTTCATCAGATGCAGAGTCATCTACTATTTATTTAAGTTAGGGTGTGGCTAAGATGTAAGAAATACAGAGGTCATAAGCATGAAAAGATTATGAAGACAATGGGTCCCATATTATGTAGGAGCAAGATCCACACGAGCCATTCTTGTTGGTTGTCCATTTGTACTTTGTACTCTTTTGTATTTGCACTGCATTTCTAAGTCTAAATATTGCTAAGCCTATATCTCAAGCAATAATCACAATGAGACCAGTTTTTATCATGTGTTTAAAGGACATTTACACCTAACAACACTACAATTTTTTTGCAATTGTTATTCTCTAACTTAAAGTTAATAATGGTACCAATATATCCTTTATATATGTAGAAACCCATTTCGCCATTGGAAGAAAAAATAAATAAGAAAAGTTTGTTATGATGGAAAAACAATGGGTTTTATATTTAGGATCTCACTCAGTCATAAAACCTGGTATGTAAATAATGATTATCTACCACATTGGCTGTCTGTCTCACCACGAGACCCGAGCGTTACCCACGACATGCATTGTGGAAACTGTAGTTTTTATCTCTAGACTGCGCCTTATCGCAAGTACGCGCAGAACTCCAAGTCCCACAGTTCATAGAGAGGTAGAGCGTGATCTACGCGTGTGAACGGACCATGGTGTTGTTAACGTTACACTTCTGAGTGACAGGCTAGCTTCAGAAAAAACACCCCCGGACAGACGCGTCTACGCACTGTTATCTGCTTCCAGCAACTGCAGGGCGAAAAAATTAAGGATGGGGTCCCGAATCAAGTAAGAATGGTTATCTGCTCCTTTAACGGAGGCTGTTAGAAGCCCAGTGCTCTGTTAGCTTGGTTCCAGTGAGTCATTGGGGAAGATACAGTAACAGTGGACTTGTTGCGACACAAGGCTAAAAACACTGGTGGCATTTCACTGTGTTGGAGCAGAACAACAGCGCGTTTTTTAACGTCAGCTAACGTTAGTCATTTACAGCGGGTACAAGCTGAGACAGATGCAGCTAGCATTGAATTAGAAACATATTCCTGTAAGCTATGTATCGTCACAGCTACTGTAAGCTAGTTAAACATGATAACTTGGTTGTGTGCTAGTTTTCTGAGCTCAAGTCCAGAGAAGACATGTTGGAGTCTGAACACATGTCCTTGTGTGTGTCTGCGCTCCTCCTAATTGCACGTATCTGTCGTAGTGTAAATATTGTAAGACTGTGACTCCTTTGTCATTATGTTATGTTAAACTAAGCCACTTTCAGTCTCTTGTCTTTAATCATGTGTTCAAATTACAGGAAGGTTGTCACATCACAATGATAGAGTAAAGTAACACTTCTTTATGGTCAGCAAGGTGATTATGAACTGCTGTGAGGTGCTGAATAAGTCAAGTGCAACCCTAAATAGGGTAAGAGCTACAGTGGAAGACACAGAGATCATCTTTTCAATAGTTTTCTCTCCAGGAGATAGAACAACATGACAAACAGATGGTCTGTAATTACATGTTTAAATTGAACTGATTTTGGACTAGGGATGATATAAACTGTAGAGTTTGATAGCATTTCGCCGTGATCTGCTCCTAGTGTTGGTTATTCCAGAGTTGCTGGAGCAAATTCGATTCACATTTGCACCCTTGACTGGCATTGACACAAGTTTCTGCCACAATTTGTTAATGAAAGATTACCAAATGATTTTCCACCATGCTGGTTGTGTTTGTAGTCACATGTGAGACACTCACATTATGGCACGTATGCAAACGTGTCAATTTTTTATCATGAAGAGGAATTATCGCAATATATCATGGATGCTATTTTAGATGAAAAAATGTTCAGATCTATTTGTGTGAGGGTGAAGAATGCTTTGAAACTGCATAATATTTATTAGAATTTTTACTGTCGTGATTGCAGAATTATCTTGGTATACAATCCTGTCTGTAGTGTCCACAGCAGTGTGGACTCCATTCCTAGTTCTTTGTCACAGACTAAGAAAATATAAGATTAGATAAGACCCACTATTAAAAAGCAACTTGGCCTGAGCTGTAGTCCTCTGAAACCATCAGTTGCATTAACTTCACTACTTATTTCATGATAGCAGTCAGTCAGGTGCAGCAGCTAGGCAGAGCCATGGTGCTGAAAGGACAGCGGCCGTCAGCACAACACCTGGATTTTCTGCAGTGAGTGTTCTGGGAGTTGATTCAAGGCAACTGGACTTTTTTTTGTTAGGTTGATACATTTCACTACATCCAAGTGGTTTTGTCAGTCTGAGGGAAGTTGATTAGAGACCACATATTTATTCTCCATGTTGTTTTCACTTCACCACTCCACTGAAAAGGCTTGTTAGGTAAAACAAAAAAAGGGGATGGTGTGGGCAGTCTCACCTCTGACAACCCCTCATTAAGTGGGTCCTTAAGTGTGGCCAACCTGGTGGAGGTATGAATTGGGCCTGGGAATAGATGAAAGATAGATTGAAGAGAGGTTATGTCTAAGGCCTCAACCTTTGTTAAGTGAGGGGTTGTATATTTGCACATGCAAAGCTTTCTTTACTCTTCTCCCAAGCCACTTGAGTTCTTTATCCAATATGCAGATGTTATTGTTCTCTAAGGAAAATAATGAAAATTTATCAACCTAACATAAAAGAAGTCCAGTTGCTGTGACTCAACTCCAGATAACCTCATCTGGATGACTCAGAATCTGCACAGATACAGTGAGTGCTATTTGTAAAATAAATACAAACTAATGACTTCGAAAAATAGATACTGTTAACAGTACGCTGGATGGCTTTCCTGATGCAGCCCTTCTGTCAGGCTTTAGAGCGGCACTGAGAGTGAACCGATACACCAACCCTGGTGTTCATAGATAGTTAGCAGTTGCTTCCTGCCCTACCTACTGCACCACCATCATGGCAATCCCGACATGCAACTGGAATTGAATTTATTCAGTGTGTCCAAACAAACATCAGGGGATGCCTTTCTTTGTATTAATTTAACTTTTATTCAATAATGTAAAAACCCTTTGAGGTTAAGGGGAAGTAAATTATTTAAGTCTCCTCACAGTGGACAGTAGATAATACACACATTGTGCCATATATACATTATGTGAGTGACCTGTGTGTTGTTCACTGCAGCTAACCTTTGTCCATTAGCTGAAGTCAGCTTGGTCTGATGTGCCGGAGATGCATAAAAACAGTTTGTCAGTACAACACATGAATAGTTACTGTCACCATTAAAATGCATCTATACTCAGAACCGAGTTTTTTTGCTTATACAGTTCCTCACTTTGTGCTAATGATGTTGAAGCATCTCTAACGAGAGTACAAGGCTGTTTTATTTAAATTATTTTAAAACGAAGTCCTGATTGATGGAGTTTTACTCAGATGGTTCTCCCTCTAACAGGTTCTCCCATCTCTGCAGAGGCATTCTGACTTTCTGTTAAGAGTCCTTGGTCACCTCTCTTATGAGCTATGATCTTTAACTGTACAACAAATCCCAACCATTTAGTTGGGTTTGTTCAAACTCATAAAAAAATCTAGCTACTATACTACTGTAGCAAATACTAGAATAGAATTACAGTAGAATTGCTTGACTGGAAGTTTACTGAGAGTAGTTGAGCACAGTTTCTGTTGCACGTCAGTTATAGTTTTTATATGTGAACTTTGTCTGATTTGTCCCAACATAGGAAAGAACACGTAATCCTGTATTCCTCTCTTCCAGGGAGAATCCAGAGACCACCTTTGAGATGTATCTAGAGGTAGCTCGTCCAAGCACACACAGTTCTGGTAAGTCTGATGACTGGAGGCTACTGGACCACATGCATATTCTCTTTTGCATCGATTGTGAGCGATGAATACAGCCATCAAGACTTTTCTTATATATCATGTTACATCTCAGCGTTCAGACTTTAGGTGGACTTCAGTTTTTCCCCACACAGCACGTTTTTTGAGACACTATTGCAGTTGTAAAAATGCTTAAAGCTAAAACACACCATTATACAGAACAATACTTAATTTGTTCTCCAAAACAATTGCAAAACAGTTCAAACTCTGATATCAGGGCACTCAGTCCTAAGTTTCTAGCATTAAATGTCGCTCATTTAGTCTTTTGTGTTATGGATAAAAATGCCCACATTTTTGGAAACAGTTTTTTTTGGAGGTTCTACTTTGAATCAGGTCATATCTACATCTCTACATAGTATTTTAATACAGTATTAAAATAGCAAGTATCAACTAAGACATACGTTTGAGGCCTAAAACTAGATAAATGGAACCTGGTTAAACTAATAAAGTAAAATTACATTTCACAATTACAAATAATTTGTTTACTATGAATATGATCCATCCTCAAGTATTTGTGTGTTGCAATTATGGTAATTAGGAATATCAATTCTTTGGAAGAGGAAATTAGAGTCAGGGACCTTAGAAGATGAGTTGTTGATGTTCACCCGACTATGAACTATATACTATACTTAACAAAAGAATCTCTAAAGAGTTTGGACTCCACCAGTCGACTGTCAGAAAGACTATGTACAAATATAAATATTGTTATCATGGAGTGGTCGGGTAACAGAGATCACACCAAGAGTAGGTGTGTAATAGTTCATGGGGACACCAGGAAGACAAAAGTACAGTGGGAAACTAAAGGCCTCTCTATGAATTCATATGTAATTCATTTGTGCAAAAGTTTTATGTCTTTTGACTTCAGACAGTTACTTAAATTAAATGATTTGAGCTTGCTGCTAGACATTCGCAGACTGTGATGTGGGGTCACAACTGTTCAACACAAAGGGTCAGAAGTCAGAAAGATTGGGAACAGCTTGTTTAAAGCTAAATGAGAAGGGATGGCCAATCTCATCTCAGTCTTTTTTTAATTTATTTAATCTGTGGTACGTGACTAATTTCCTTGATACTGAGGAGAGACTTTCGGCTGTATTTCTAAGAACGCCTTCCTGTAGGAGTCTTGTGCCACTCATCATTTCCTGTTCAGTTTCTACGTTCATCTCTGTGACATACAATTCTTATTTGGTCTGATTTTCTGTAGTTTTTAAAACTGGAGTTGCTGCATTCATAAACACCTTCTGCAGCTTTTCAGTTTTTGTAGTTGCCAGCACTTGTCACATGAGGCAAAAAGTACAATACAATCAAGTGTGTCCATAATATTTAAGTGCATTCAGCCATCCTAAAAATATTTCACTACATTGCCAGAAATATGTAGTATAGTGTAGACATTGCAATAAACATTCAGTCACAAGACTATTACCAAGGTCCAGCACTGGTTTGTGGTGATAAGGTCTGACTCACTTCCAATTCATCCCAAAGGTGTTGGATGGATTGAGGTCGGCACTCTATCCAGGCCAGTTAAGTTCTTCCACCAAACTCAGAAAAGCTCAAAGCTGGCTTTGTGAATGAGGTCGTTGGTATGTTGAAACAGGGAGGAGGGACAGACACACACTGTTACCATGAAGTTGGAGGAACACTGTTGTATAGTAATATACTGTGTTGGGATGTGGTTCTGCAGCATTCTGTTGAATCCATCTATCAAATCCATATTTCCATTATAAAATTTTATTATGTTTTGATTTTCAACATTTGCAAGTAAGGTAAGGTTAAATTCCAAATGAAAGCTGTCTAATCAGCCTTTGTTGAACAGGAAACTAATTTTAATGGCAGTCTAATTAACATCCGTTCAGAAAATGACAAAAATTGTAGATATGAAATGTTCAGTTGAATGTATTAAATGCATCCGACACATTCACATTTGTACTCTGCTGCACTTATGCTGAAGCTCCATATTGACAGCTATGAAGCCGATCTGATCTGAATCGGAGATTAACTGGGAGATTTTCAAACAGATGTGGGTTAATCAGCTGCTCATTCCTCCAGAGAAGACTCTCTACTCTGTGGGTCTTTGTCAAACTACAAAACCCAGTCCACATGAGCTCTTCAAACTACAGTAGATGCTGAAGGGAAGGCTGAGTTTAGTCATATGGCTATAGAGGGTGATGTAGCTGAGACTGTGGAATACATCCAGCCATTAAAGTAGAAAATGGCTGGGCCTCCTCTCAGAGCTCTCCACTGGAATTAATCAGACATAGACCATCAGTGTCAGCAGCACTATGAAAGGATACCATTCTGGTAGAGCCAGGCTTTGAATTAGCCAGGTAAGCGTAGTTGTCTCCAGATGTTAACCAAGACTCCAAATTGTAATGGTTTATTTGATTGAGGCTTGATCAGGTAGATCTTTTTGAATTTCAGTCTTGGAAAGTTCATTTTGATCTTGAACCTGTCTGTATAGATAGAACCTTTGACTTATTTGCTTCTAAACAGTCTTTTCACATATGTAATTTCCAACAGGGCCAGAGGTGAGGAGGCAGTTCCCTGAAGACTACACAGACAAGGTTTGAAATACATATTATACTGTATTGCCATGTGATATGTTAATGTTTCTATGTCACACCTTCAGAGCGATTATTCTCTATTTTTAATACAGTTGTAAAATTTATCATCACGTCAGTTTTTTAAATGTTCTTGCTCTGTTAGTTCTACACAGGCTTAAGCATAACAAGTGCATATATCACTATGTTGTACAATGTTTAATTTAAGTCAGAGATGAAAAACATTTGTACATCTATGTTTTATTTCACTTGTTTGTAGATCAACTCTTCACAGCCCCTCATTATTTTCACTTTACGACAGTGTAACGTTATTGGTACATACTGATTATAATACAGTATGTTCTACTGCACTTCATTATCCTTCCTTCATTTGTTTCCCACAGGAAACTCTTCGAACTGTGCCCAAGTTCTGCTTCCCCTTCAGCATGGACAGGTATTTATGCACACAGGTTTTGACATACTGTACTTTTAGGGATATTGTACTGACTTAATAAACAGACCATTCTCTTTGAGCAGAAATCAGTTTCCCTTTGAGACTAACATATTCTTTGAGTCTTGCAGCTGTTGCTAGGCTGAAGTTGATTCTGTGCCTTTTCGACCAGGGGTAAACAGTTTGGTGGGGGGTTAAATTGGTGGTGTAGTTCCTACCTTGATTTTTTTCTTCTTTTTTTTTGTTTGTTTAAGTTTGGGGGCTTTTGCAACACGTACAGTCTGTACTGTCCCTGAACACCTTCCAATGTGTATTACATATACTCTGGGCTGTTGATGAATGCACACCAAAGCAGCAGCTGAAAGCCACCTGACACTGCACCTTTACAAAATATTACTTTCTTAATAGTGGTTTACCAGTTAATTAGGCCAGTCTTTGGCGTCAGTTAAATCTTTTGGCTTGGCCCAGAAGCTGCCTAATAATTATGCACACCTTAATATAGGATGTGCCACACCCTCCCTCATTACACAAATACACACCACCTGATATGCTTAAATTCAATGATCATTCAAGTTTATATGTCTTGGAGTTGAAATATATACATAAAAATAATGAAATACTCACTTGTCTAATAATTGTGCACACAATGTAGTACTTTTATCTGTAGTACTAAACTGATACTGGATTTTGAGGATGATCTTCTAAGTGTTTGGAGTTTATAAATCTTAGACTCAAAATCAGCTTCCATTAAGACAAGCTCCTAGGTAAATAGCAGATGGTAAGAAATGTAGCCAGTTTTAGTGTTATATTGCACTGTGCTGCATAGATTTCCTTTGGCCAATCTACAAATCTTCCCCCACTTAGGCACACACAAGAAACCAAAACACTAAATGTGCTTCAGCAGTGATTCATCTCTATGTTACTTTTTGCACCACTCACTATTTTGTGCTCCTACAATCGATCAGCATTAATGACAGTACATCAGAATTAATTAGAGTAAATTTGGACACACTTTCCAACACGAGTAAATAAAAGGTTATCTCTACTGATTCAGTATTTGATTCTGTTTGAATTACACATCATAACACTGTGTATTGACGAGTTAATTACAGGCAGGAGCAGTAGAACAGGTGTTCCTTCCTGTCCTTAAACCAGACAGAGGCTCCCAGTAGGGCTGTGATTAAAGGTTTGTGCTCTGCGTCCCTTAATCACTCTCCTTTATCTCCCTCTCTTTCTTTCTCCCTCTACTTTCTTAACCTCTTTCACCCTGCAGCCCGACAGTCAACCAGGTTGGTCAGAACTTCACATTCGTGTTGACTGACATTGAGAGCAAACAGAGATTTGGCTTCTGTCGCCTGTCGTCAGGCGCACACACATGTTACTGCATTCTCAGGTGAGTGATTAGATGTCTGCAGTATCTTTGTGAGGCCCAGTTTGAGTTTGTCGCTGACACGTTGACAAAGTTACTGTGCGAGGGTTAAGAGAATTAAAATGTTAGACCTGGGTTATGGTTGTGATTCACTCTAGCTCAGCTCATAAACTTTCCAAAGGTAGTTTAATAAAACCTGCAACTCTGCTAACCACCACCTTAACCAGATGAAATTCACAGATTGTGAAATTACCTCATTTGGTTTAGAACTAAAATTGATTAAGTTCCATGCGACCTGTTTTGATGTAGTGGTTACACAGCAAGAAGGACTTGGGTTCAAATCCACAGGTCTGCTGGGTGTCTTTCTGTGAGGTGTTTGCATATTCTCCCTGTGTCTGCGTGGGTTTTCTCTGGGTACTCCAGCTTATTCCTCCTACCATCCAGATACATGCATGTTCTCTCATAGGTGTGAATGTGAACGTGAATGTTAGACTGCCACCCTGTCCAGGATATATCCCCTACCTCTCACCCAATCACAGCTGAGAGGCTCCAGCACTTCACGACCCTTGAGAGGACAAGTGGTTAGGATAATGGATGGATGGATGTGGTCCCACAATTTTTTAAATGTTCAATTAATTTGAAATTTAATTTCAGTTGCTGGTAAATTCTGTAACTTACAAACAATGTAAAGCTGACCTTTTTTGTTCTTCAGCTATCTGCCCTGGTTTGAAGTTTTCTACAAGCTGCTTAATATCCTTGCAGATTACACCATCAAAGGCCAGGTAAGTGGAGACATGCATTGTATCTTAACTATGTATTAATCCTGCACAATCTGATGTGAACGTCTCTCTTGAAGTCATAACACAGCATGTCTACTGGGTTTGTGTCTGGGCTCTGAATGGGCCACTATAAAAGGTGGATTTTATGTCTCTGAAGTCATTCTGTAGTAGATTTACTTTGATGTTTAGTGTCATTGTCCTGCTGCATCACATAGCTTCTGCTGATTTTCATCTTGTGGACAGCCACTATGACATTATCATGTAGATAATCTGGGAATTCATTTTCCCCTCCACAATGGAAAGCTGTGCAGGTCCAGAGGCAGGTGCAGGTGTAATCCCCAGCTACAGAAAGAGATTGGTGAGGTTGTTGATGCCAGAGGTGGTTCAATCAGTTATTAAAACACTGTCACTTACTCTTTCCATGATCACTCTGTGTTTAATAGGGCGTGTTCAAAAAAGTCATAAAAGATCATTACTGTGTCTTATCAGCTTAGAAATATTGTGTTCATTGATAATTGTAACTTTCATTACCAATTTATGCATAAAGCCAGGAAACTGAAAATAGTTCACTTCCATTTTCTTACCACTGTATCTGTGGTACTGGGGACAGTTTCCCAATGACAGCAGCAGAATGTTAATGTTTCTCTATGCCTTAGCTGTACACCAGGGAGAGCGATAATAACTCACACAACAGTATAATCTGTCACTGTTTACTGATGATAACATGACTGAGACTACTTGTATGACTTTCAGTTGTTATTTCATGCAAATGGGTCTGTTTGTTTCCCAATGCATTCCTTTGACTTTGGAACCATATTTGTATTTTTTAAATAAGAATGTGACTTTAATGGCCACTGTGTGGGTTTTGGATCTACCCAATGTTTCAGGAAAGCCAATGGCAAGAGCTCCTGGTATCACTCCATACACTCCCTATCTCTGAACCTGGAGTTCCTGTTCATCTTGGCGTGGTGAGTCTCACTCCAGCATGTCACATTCTCCTAAACTCAGTTTGAACTAGAAATACTGCAAAAGTCTGTTTTCTTCCCACAGACAGCAATGCTACTGATAGTTCAGGTGCAGAGATGTGAAAAAGACAGGTACATGCGGTGTTGATCTGGCCAGTTAGTTTGAGCTGCAACAGTGGTTCATGGATCATATAAAGTTACTATATCTTAAATTTCTAAAACATATTTTTAAATTAAAAGTGACTAACACTTCGAAATATTATTTTTGTATTGTGAATGTAGTCTGCTAGGAAATTGAAGATCTCCAGAACCCCCTGAGAATCATTACTCTTTACGTCTGTCATTCTTAAAGTAATTCATGGGAACAGTGCAAACAGGTGCCAATTTGCCAAAATGTAAACAGATATAAGCCAAAAATCTGACTCAAGTTGTAGCCCGCAGCAAACTCAAGACTCCTTGGCCTTTTTCCAGCATTGTAGGAACTGTAGTGCCAAAACTTAGACTATGTTTATTCCTAAAACAGAAGACAAAATCCTATGATAACTTTACTAATTCCTTTTTCTGACCTAAGTAAAGCTCACATTATGTTTGAAACTGATTAATTTGTTTTCCAACCACCCCAGAAATCAAAGGTAGTTATAAATGTTCCAAAAAGCCACACATGAAAATGGAGTAAAAAGCTGCACATTTTCAGACAGCCTCTTTGGAAGGCATTCATAATCTCTTGTGTTCTGTTTTCTCCAGCATTCCTTCTTCACTGTGCCTGACACAAGGGAACTCCCCAGCATACCTGAGAATGTGAGCTGTCATTACTCTTGCTTTTTTTTTTTTTTGATGGACAGAGACATGACCTGTTTTGTACTTCAAAAAAGCATTTGCCCCATTTTCTGATTTTTTTATTTTTATTTTTTTGCTTATTTGTCACACTTAAATGAAATGTAATATTATACAAATACAACCAGAGTTAATATAAAATGCAGTTTTTTTTAAATGATCATTTTATTTATTAATGGAAAAAAACATCAAAACTTTCATTCACTTGCTGTAGTTTTGTAGTGATTATTGTGTAAATATGAAGACAACACACAAGGACGAAGTGGAAAAGTGCACAAAATAATTAAAGGTTCCAGACTGCGGAAATATGTTAATTAATGCTACAACATAACTTTAACCTTGAAACTCTCCCATGGATGCCATTTTCGTCCAGTCTCTTTCTTATTGAATCATGAACACTGACCTTGAGCCAAGTGAGGCCTGCAGTTCTTTAGACCTTGTTCTGGGTTCTTTTATGACCTCCTGGATGAATCATAGTTGTGCTCTTGGATTAATTTTAGTAGGCCGGCCACTTACTTTGTCAAATAGGGCCAGGCAGGTTTAGACTATTTTTTTTCCCATAATAAATTAAATCATTAAATTTAAAAACTGCATTTTGTATTTACTCAGATTATCTTCGAGTGATATTAAAGTTTGATCTGAATCATTTAAAGTGTGAAAAATATGAAAAAATAAAAATCAGGAAGGGGGCAAATATTTATTTTTGTCTTGTAAGGTTCAGGTTTGGGTTAAAAGCTTTGAACTTTAAAAGGTTAAAGTTTCAAGTACAGGAAAAAAAGTCTTGAGAAGTTGTGCAGAAGTTTACATAAACCCATCCTGGACATGACTGGAAATTTTGAGGTTTCAGTGAATCTTCTTTCTCATTTCTCTCATTTTTAACAAAAGACAACCTCAAGACCTTGGTGCACAGTGTTTAATTCATTTTGGGGCTTTGGGAAGGCCATTTTAAAAACTTAATATTAGCCTGCTTTATTCATTCCACTACCATCTTTGATGCGTTTAGACCATTGTCCTGCTGGAACATGCAACTGTTTCAACAGTCTAGCTGATGGTTCACGGTCGCCCTGAATAATTCTGAGGTAATCCTCCTCCTTCATTTTTCTCTTCACTTAATGCAATACACCATGTCCACTGACAGCAAAACAGCCTCCGAGCACAATGCTACCACCACCGTGCATAATAGTTGGTACTGTGTTCATGGGGTTGAATACCTTACTTTTACCAGTGGTTAAATTAACTTGAACATGGTGATTTTGGAGCAGTGGTTTTCCCACTTTCCAGATCTTGGAAAGAGGCTACAACTGTGTGTAATCAGCAGTTGTTGACTGTTTAAATAAACCCTTTTCTTTCCCAGATTTGAACTGAGCTCCTTTAAACTTTCCCACTGTACTGTGCATTGGTCAATCCAATGACTGCAGTCAAACAAGCCATTTTCATGTTAGCGCAGAGAAGCTACCAGCTGTAGACAATCATAATCATTAACAGAAAGTTAGGACTTTGCAAATGAAAAGACACTTCACCGTTCAGCACCTTTTAATTAATTTTCTGAGAGGGTGTATATATACAGTATTTTTGCATTTTAATGTATAGTTGTGTGCTGATTTAAAAATAAACAAGACAAATTAAACCCTGTGCTGCAATATCTTGTATTAAAGTATGTTGTCACTGAAATAACTTCAGAACACAACTTAAGATGCCTTCATGTGATTTTCAGTGGAAGTGCATATTAGTAAAAAGTGAACTAAGTTAAGGTCTCTCTTCCTTCATTCTTTGTAACTGACTGGTGGAGAGTTCCAGGCGTTTAACCTTTGTGAAGTTGTTTAAACTGACTGAACTGCAACAAAACAGAAGAAGCTTATATAGCATGTTGATCTAGTAAGACTACAAGGTTATTGCTACAAGGTTATTACTACTACTACTACGACTAACTACCTTGGAACAGTGCCTGAACATTCTCAACTTGAAGTAAGGGGTGTTTTTCTTGGTCTTCCCATTTTGCTGACATTGCATCAATACATTATGTCAGAGCAGTCAGTCATAGAGTTTCAAATTGTGGATAATGTAGTTGCCAAGTTTTGGGGGAAATATGTGGTTCTGCTGCATCAACTTTAATTATTTTTTATATTTGATCTAACAATTGAATAGTGAATATTCTGCCTGGCCAAAAAAAAGTCACCGCCTATGATCTGGGGTTGCTGCAGTTGGTCAGGTCTAGGTTCAGCAACAGTATGTGCTCCAAGAATGAGGTCAGCTGACTACCTGAATATACTGAATGACCAGGTTATTCCATCAATGGATTTTTTCCCTCCTGATGGCACGGGCATATTCCAAGATGAAGATGACAATGCCAGGATTCATTGGGCTCAAAAACCAGACCTTAACCCCATTGAGAATCGTTGGGATATGCTGGAGAAGGCTTTGCGCAGCAGTCAGACTCTACCATCATCAATGCAAGATCTTGGTGAAAAATTAATGCAACACTGGATGGATATAAATCTTGTGACATTGCAGAAGCTTATCGAAACAATGCCACAGCGAATGCGTGCCATAATCAAAGCTTGGGAATGGGAACTGGGTTTCAAGGCGGTCCAACAAAGTATTAGTGGGTGACCTTTTTTTTGGTGGCGACTTTTGTTTTTGGCCGGGCTGTTTACATTACTTAAATCTGAAAAGTCAACATTTTGACCTAATGGTTATAATGAGATGGCTGTCAGTTGAAATATCTGCTGAATACTTTCTGTGCAATATAATTTACTGAATCATGTGGTTCACTGGTCTTAACCTTCACACCTAACTCTTTTTGTTTTTCTCTTATTGTTTTTGACCCTTGCAGAGAAACCTAACAGAGTACTTTTTAGCAGTAGATGTCAATAACATGCTTCATCTGTATGCTAGTATGCTTTATGAACGCCGAATCCTCATCTGCTGTAGCAAACTAAGCACTGTAAGTAGAGTCCACTTCCTGTTTCTTCTGTCTTCTACACGAATGTCTGTTTTTCGTCATTTGTGGTAAAATCTTTCAGTAAAGAGAAGGTTTATTAGAATGTGTAGTTTACAGGACCACATAATTTATCCTATGACCTTTCTGGAAAAAGTTTTAAATGTTGTCATTATTATTTAGGGACTCTGGGCTTAGAGTTGTATATTTGATTAATAGGAAGAAGAGGATTAATGGTTCCAAAACCAAGAGTGACCCACTAGGTGTTGCCTAGTGTGAGCTATCTGTTAGCAGCTGCTCTGGTGCACTGAGCATAGGTCATCTGTGCTGTGAGGCGTTCAGGGACAGTACAGAATGTAGGTTATCTGAAATATGTTGACTAGAAAAAAACATACATCAAGGTATCCACCAAACTGTCCCAAAATCCCAAGCTCTGAACTGAACCGTGGATTTGGAAAATCCTTACACCCCTAATGTGAAGCAAAGTAAGTTGACCGCTACCAATTTGTACATCAACTGAAGACAGTAAACCAATGTCAAAATGTACATCTGGACAAAAATCCCAAACATTGTAACACTATGTCACTATGTTCAGTGGAGAACTTGAACAAGAACTGATTATTTTTTCATAGTTCATAGTAAAGAGTTGTGAAGGTTCAGCAAAAGGACAACTGATTACAGTTTCTTTATAGATAATAAAAATGTTTCCACTTTAACTGGATCAATTTAAGTATGTTAGTGTAAATGAAAAAACAAATGTGGGGTACTCGCATAGGATGTGAAAGGCCCATAAATAGATTATTCTGCTCATAATCACAATTACGGTCATCTTCTGTACTCAGCTGCACAAAGACCAGACAGTGTCATGGAAAAAAAATCAACAACTTTTCATTTACTTATGTGCTCACAAATTAAATTTTATATACATGAGTAAACAGTACAAGACATACTGTTCATATTTTTACACATGTAAAGGAGCAGCAGGCAGACCCAGTTTAAGATGCTGATGCACATAATGAAGCATTTAGCAGCTCAAGAGTCATATTATGGGATGTCAGAAAAAGCATAGAATCAGAGAAATCTGCACCAATTTTAGTTTGGGAATGGGAACTGGATTTCATTTAGGGCTTATTTAGATTCATATTTGCCTAAATAGTTATACATGTGCACCACAAAACAGCTAAACCTGTCCAGGACTCCTGAAACCATGTTAATAATATATTGGATTTGATATTTGTGACTTTGGTGAAGATCAGATCACATTTCATGACCAATTTATGCAGAAAACCAGGAAATAGGAGATTGGATTTTTCACTTACTTTTTCTTGCCACTGTACTAGTACAGTGGTATGAGATTATTATCTATCTATCTATGTATAGACATATTACATATATATTCTGTTAACAACTGAATAACCTGCATATAGTGAGCAGCAATTTGACATCACATGTCATGTTTTTTGTTATTTCTCTTTGTCCACAGTTAACAGCTTGTGTTCATGGGTCAGCAGCCATGCTATATCCAATGCACTGGCAACATGTTTACATTCCTGTCCTTCCTCAGCATCTATTAGATTACTGCTGGTGAGTGTGCTGGCTGTCATTTTCCTGAAGCTGTGTTGTTAAACATATTGTACTTTCAACACAGCTAAACTCGCATGCAACCAAATACCAAGACTGCGTTATGTGTTGGTTTTCAGGTTAAGTTCTGCTCAAGAACTAGATGATCCATATGGACTTGTGCAGCATTGTGGATGCACTAGAGGTTAAGGCATCATGATGTGCTGTAATTAATAAATGCTCAGGCACAGTAATTCATTTAAGGGGTATGGTCCACGATTGCCCCCCCACCCCCTCCCCCAGAACTGTAGACTGTACCTCACCTAATACTGGATTATTAAACAAAGAATGTTTGTTTTTAATAATTCCAAATATATTTACCTGTGTGTTAAACACGTTTTGGACGTATTCATTTCTCTTTTGCACCCTACTCCCCCAAAATAACAGCAGCCTCCCCTGCAAAGGCATATTGTATTAAATTCAGATGCAATTCCAGTCACCGAAAATCACTTTTAGTCTTGATAAATCACATTGGATTGCATGTTCTCTTCCCTGTATTTTGTGCACTTTAAATCTTTCACAATTCACATGATGCGCTATTTTGTTCATTTTAAAGGCAGATTCCTCAGTGTGCACTCTTATTAGATCAGCTTGTGCTGTTCTTTTCAGGTGTTGTCACGTTTGTATGTGATAAGAGCCATGTCAAAGACATGGTGATTAAGTAGCCTGTTTTTATTGCATTATTGTCATAGTAGCATGGTGGTACTGCACGTGAGAGTCAGGTTTAGTTTTGTGGGTGATACATTGTTACAAGTGTTAAACCTAGAGGTTTCACCACAAGATGCAGACCCCTGGCAAACCTTAACAGAGAACCAGTTCAGCAAACAATAAGACAATGATTGAGAATTTTGTGGACTGATGAAATAAATGCTAACTATAAATCGTGATTTTCTTTTTTTTTTTTTTTTTTTTTTCAGCGCCCCAATGCCCTACCTCATTGGAGTGCATTCCAGCCTGATGGAGGTAGGTGTCTATAACTATCACACAGTAAACTGAGTCTATCAAGAAGACCAAATCACCAAAAACACCTGTTACCCTTTACCCTTGTTACCCTTCCACGTATCTAATTTTTTCATGTTTTCAGTTGCTGTGTCGATGTGTCATGTGTTGTCTCTTCTTTTAGAAAGTTCGAGGGATGGCTCTGGATGATGTGGTGGTCTTGAATGTGGACACGAACACCCTAGAAACCCCCTATGATGACCTCCAAAGCCTGCCCAATGATGTGGTAAGGAACTACTGTAGTATAAAAAAATTCGTCATTGCTATATGGATGTAAATCCTCACAAATAAAGCTGTGCATTCCTGACTGTGGCCTGCTGTCGCACAGGTTTCATCTTTAAAAAGTTGTTTGAAGAAGGTTTCTTCGGCAACAGGGGACGTTGTGGCTCGAGCCTTCCTCAAGAGTCAGGTGGCTCTGTTTGGCAGCTACAGAAATGCTCTGCAGATTGAGTCGGTCAGTACAAGCTGTTGATTAGACACATGAAGGATGGAAGAGTTAACAATGTGATGTACAAGACAGAGTTAACTATGATTGTTTGTATGTGTTTGGGTCACATATTGTGAATCTGTATTGTTGATTGCTTCAGAACAGTGAAGTGACAGTTGGTGTTTTTTCTTGTATTTATAGGGAGAGCCAATAACATTTAGTGAAGACACCTTTGTGAACCATCGTTCCAGTGCCATGAAACAGTTCCTGCAGAATGCCATACAGCTGCAGCTCTTTAAACAGGTACAAACTCTATGTCAGAACACTCACTGAAATAAAGCATTCCTCTGGGGCCTTATTCTAACCCTAAACCATCACAACAAACACATAAGCTTACCCTATTCTCAATCTGTTTGTCTTCAACCCTAAAACAAACCTTATCAAACAGGCATCTGAAGCAGTGAACTTAGGCTAAAATGTCCTCACAATACATATAAGTCCTCTCTATGGTAGATGAACTTAAATTTGTTCTCACAAAGATAACGGTAGAAACCCACACACACACATCTTTTTGATTCATCCTTTGTCTTACACCCTAATACATTTTGTGCTTCACCCTGCAGTTTATTGACGGTCGTTTGGACCTTTTGAACTCAGGAGAAGGTTTCAATGACATATTTGAGGAGGAGATCAACATGGGTGAATATGCAGGTGAGTCAGCAGTGATGGATTAGTGGAGACGTTTGTGTCAGGTGTTGTTGTGTGTGTTTGACATGAAAACTAATTGTGCAAGTGGCCTTGAGCAGGACTCCATTTATTTCATTTGTCCAAATTCTGGTCTGTATTTGGTCTGCAAATATGATGATGCAATACTTTTACATCATGTTGCAAATTAGATTTCCCAAACCTTTCAACCTTTCTGTTGACCTTTTGTTGTTACTTTTCCCTGCAGGCAGTGATAAGACCTACCACCAGTGGCTGTTCACTGTGAAGGTGAGCTAAACTGAATGCTAGTACCTAGTACTGGTCGGATTGCCCCAAACCTCATTGTGGATATGAATGCTTCCAAGAAAATGATTCCTATGTAACTTTGCAGTCGTGACGTTTGTGGTCACATAGAAATATGAAGGCAGAGCAGACTTTATACCATCAAATTGACCAGAAATCCAGTCTAGACAATGTTAATGTTGTAAATGACTATTGTAGCTTGAACCAGTGTTTTTTTATGGAATATTTACATAAGCGAACAGAAGCCCATCATTAGCAAACACTTGAAAACTGAGGGTGGGTGCGGCTGTGGCTCAGGAGTTGGATCAATCGGTGGTTGGATTCCTGGCTCCTCCTGTCATATAACAAAATGTGTGTGAGGTCAGCTCTGCCATCTGTGTGTGTGTGTGTGTGTGCATTTGCTCTTGTAAGTGCGAATGGGAAACAGTGTAAAAGTGCTTTGAGTAACAAAAAAGTAGAAAAGTGCAATATAAGTGCAGATCATTAACCATTTTGATAGCACAGCTGAGAACATGCATGTTTTCAAGGAAAACAAAGAAAGTTTAAAGTGACCTCAAACTTTGAGGTCAAAGTGTATATCTTAACGATTTAGGTGACCCACCAACCTTTACCAAGACCGCTAGATCAAATTTCTCATTTAATATTAATCTACCTGCTTGACCTATATGTTTGAACCACTTTCAGGACAAACTTTTAACTTTTTATAATCCATACTTGTCACACAGCCAGCAGGAGAGAGGGACCACTGTGGAAGAACTTTTTACAGAATCTAGATAATTCACCACAGGGTGCTTTATAAACTTTATTTCAGGAAGAAAATTGAAAATACAAATACAAATAGTCTGGTTTGAAACACAGAGTCAAATGGCTTTGACTTTTTTTTTACTGTGATCAAATAACCTGGCCTGAAATTTACACTTTGATCACTATCTTAAAGATCTCTACTATCACTTCGGAAAGTATTCAGACCTCTTCATTTCAGTCATACTTTATTGTGTTGTGGATTTAATTGTATATGTACATTGTATGTAGTATTTAAATTCTGCTGCTTAAGAGCAAATGTGATTTGGTGATTTTAATGTTTTCTTACAGAAAGGTGGTGGGGCTATCTTCAACACAGTAAAGACCAAGGCAAACCCGGCCATGAAGACGGTTTACAAGTTTGTAAGCACGTCTGGCTTTCTTTCTAAGCTAGAAAATGATAGTTGTTAGTTAGAAATGGAAAAAGCCAATCACCTGGTTTTTTGTTTGTTTGTCTGACAGGCTAAGGACCATGCCAAAATGCGTATCAAGGAAGTTAAGAGTCGTCTTAAGCAGAAGGTATGTATATTCACAACTGCTAACTCATTCTGGGTCATTTTAACACTGTTACATTGGTGTAACAGCAGCAAAGGTGCTGACAACTTTTGGTCTCTCGTCATCAAAATACCTTCAAAACTGTCCTAACTTACCTTATTCACCTTAATTGCACCTGACCACCTCAGCCACAGCGTGCAGCCTCATTCCCCCTCCCTCTGCTGCACCAGCACTCCTTTTACCCATGTCAACCTCCAGCTCCCTGTGTGACCCCTCTACAGGAGCAGGCAGAAAATGGATTCTCCACAGGTGGGTCAGCGGTCATCAACGACGACAGTGCAGCAGGGTTTACCTCCTCCATCAGTGCTGTCAGGAGAGAGGGACCACTGAGAACCTGGGAAGACCACAGGCCAATCACTGTGCACTTTGGACAGGTGAACAGAAATGAGATTATAGATGTTTGTGTAAATGAGAACTCAAGAAGACATCATGTACTAATAGGTGCAAAAAGCAGGAGCTTTGTACATCTTTCCAACACTTCCATTCATTTACACTATGTAACACTCAACAAACAACAAATCACAACAAAAAAACATTTCAAGGTATATTACATAGTAAAATTAAGACCTTACAGAATAATGTAGAAAACAAACCCACCTTGAACAGCACTAGGCAACATTGTGGAGGGGAAAACTAAAGAAACCTCCAGCGATACCAGGCTCTCATCTGATTAGTTGATTTGGATGTCCAAATTTACAAATTCTTTGTTTCTCAACTGTTGGTGATGGCTACACAAATAACCCTAGCTCAAAGATCTTTAGCAGAGTGTAAACCTTTGCTGTTTCTAACTGCAGTTAAATTGGTAAATTCTTTGTACTTTGCAAAATCTCTGAAAATCTTCCTATAGTATTTGTGTTCCAGAGATGGTGTAGATATGCTAAATAAGATTTGTTCCATGTTATTTATTATATTTATTTACTTTTACAGGCTCGCCCACCTATGTTGTTGAAGAGACCAAGCAGTAATGTGAGTCTGGAAAGCAGCGCTGACCAGTAAGCCTACCTCCATTACCTGTATATACAGTATATTCACTGAAGATTCCACACTTACATATTTGAATAGCAAAGTGGATTAACTTTGAAGTAAAAAGTGCTTATAGGCTACTTTGTAAAGCAGAGCATGAAAAGTAAAATTACATGCCAGCATTAGCTGTCTAAACCTAGTATGTCTGTTAATGCAGGTTTAATGCTTCTGTTTTGTGTTCCTCAAATTTTTGAGTTTCTTAACAAATGTAAAAGTGAAATGTTCCTATTTTACTGCAGTTGAAAGAAAATGAAATGAAAAACAGTTAATGAGCAGAATCAACATTGCAGCTCTGGACTGACAAAATCAGACTGGGGGACTGTCTGAATTTATTGGATGATGTATTGTCCCAGAATTCAGTCAGTCAGTTTTATGCCAATGAGGGGGTGCTTCTGAAACATGAATGACCTGTGGCCATCACACATTGAAACACTCTTTATTTATGGGCATCAAAACTATTCACATAACTCTAACTCATCGCGTTTTGAAGTTGCATTTTTATTAGTTATTAGCTAGCTGAGCGACTTACATGCTAGATTTGTGATGTACTGAGAGCCAGCATCTTCTCTGTTGTTCTTGAAAATGGCGATCGTTGATTTATAGAGAGAACACATATGGATACTTTTTTTGTGTGTGTTCAACAACATTTCCATCCACTGAACTGTGTCCTATCTAGGCCTATCTACAGCTAAAAAGTACTATGACTTCTGTTTTCAATTCATTCGGCAATTAAACATTTTGTTCATCTGTTTGTTTGTTTATATCACTCTGGTCTATTTCCTTTTCAGCTAAACTGCACAGCCTCCCTTAGGCTTATTCAAGGATACATCTAATATTTTAATCATAGATAGAGTAGCAAGCTAAACCTAATACATAGTATGTGAACAAATAGAAAACCTAATCCTGAAACTTCCTTTTCTCAATGTTCCTCTTCTTTATTGTTTTTAATTAACATATCTGTAATGAGCTGTAAATTTCCCTTTGTCTACCCTCTCCTCCTCGTAGTTCTATCCGTCCTACTCGTCACTACACAGTCTTTCTCTCTGAGGATTCTTCTGGAGACGAGCTCCAGTATGAAGATGACTCCATCTCTGGGTTTCCTGACAGCTTTCTCTTCTCCGTCCCTTTTGAGTGGTCACCTCTGTACGCATCTTTGTCCTGTTGACTGATTACTAAGCTTTTCTCATCTGTTATCTTTTCTATCCCTTTTCTTTCTGTTCAAATATAATACATGTGTTTCAAATAGGGAGGACCCCATCAAGCTCTATCCTTTTAATAATGGGCATCTGTTGTTATTGCTGATACCAGATCAGCCCAATGTCTTCAATATGCATGTATAGAATAAGCGAGGAATATATTATGGTTATTGTGTAGGTCTACAGTGTCTATAAAAAGTTTTAATCTTTTATATTTTAGCTTGAATAATGGTTGATTAAATTTGACAAAAGGAAATTTCCGTATAAACAAATACAATGTTCCTAAGATGATAAAACACAAACGGTCATGATCTTTCATGTCTTTATTTAACACACCCATTAAACATACATATTGTTGGAGGAAAAAGTAAGTTAAACATTTTTCTATTAAGATCATACAAATTAGTCCAGTGCTAGAGATTCTGTCATATGGTTTCTGCCAAGATAGTATCACTTTACATTACCTCTTCACATTATACACTTTTAGAATATGTCTCTTCACCCTCACACGGTCATAGTGAATGAAAAAAAAAACAGCCAGCTTTTTGACCCATGGAGACTTATAGAGTGCGACTGATATAACCATAATTGTGACGCTGTTCTTGCAGGCCACAGCCATATCGCTCCCTGAAGGAGGTTGAGTTGATAGAAGGGGTTGATCCTGGTTTTGGGGCAGAGTGTCACACTGCGCCTCCAAGCCCAGTCAATGAAAAGTTCTCCAATGTCAACCTGCTTGGTGATATCTTTGGCTGCCAGGACGAGCCTGACAACCAACCAATTACCTTGGCTAAAAGTCTTGAGGACCTGAGGACTCCCAAAGACTCAGATGAACTACAGGCCAAGTTTACCTACCAGGTCAGAGGTCCAAATTAGTGAAATTTTCCTTTGACAAAGATTTACTTGGGTTGTGTTGTATTGCACATAGTCTTAAGATCTGAATGAATTTTGAGTTCACTGTCTGTATTCTCCAGCATTGCTGGTAAAGCATTAAAAAATGTTTTTCTCTTTTCCTACATCACCTGAATAATTTCTGCTGTGTGCAGCGAATGGACCTGAGTGTTGGGGAACACTCGCGAACACTTCCAGGCCTCAAACTCTCCAGGCCTTATAACAAGCTTTGGGGTATAGAGCAGGATGAAACAGCTTTGCCACTTGGTGTCCCTCCTACTTGTGATAGACCACCATCTGTCCAACTTCCTGTCTACACAGAATCCCACTCCCCAAACCATGAAAGCTCTGGCCCAGGCAGTGACCCTTTGGAGCTTTGCACCCCCGGCAACATCACCATTCCACGTCCCCATGGAAGAAAGACGCCTGAGCTTGGTACTGTTCTAGCACCCCCCGTGGCACAGTCACGTTCTAAACCAGCAGGGACTGGTGAAGGAAGGACTACAGGAGGACAGGAATTTAGGCAAGCGTTAAGTATGACCGCAGATGGAGACCTGCTCAAGCCCACTAAGTTCGCAGAGGACCGTATGGATCTTCTTGACCTTCTAGACCCACTTAAGAGCTCAGCACAGACCAGTTCCAGTTCAGTATGTGACGGGGTAGATACTGGTATGTTATCATCTTCATCCAAACCAACAGTACCACCCATGTCTTACCCACAGGCCTTGCCTCCTTTCCCAGTCCATTCTCACATATCACGTAACCCTTTTGCCCAGTCTCTGCAGCACACCTCCCCTCAAATGCATTACTCTTCAGCTCTAAGTAGGAATCCTTTCAGTGCTGTCTATGGGCCTCCAGCCGGCTCCTACTTACGCACTCCACCCCAACCGCAGTCTTTTTCTGCACTACCAGGACTCCACAGACACCATTCACCAGGCAGTTCTACTCTGCCGCCAACCTATGGACTGCTCCAATCAGCCATCCCCTCCTCAGTCACCTCCCTGCCTCATTCCTCTGCCAGCAGTCATGCCCTTTCCAGCCTGGTAGATTCCGTGTCTGTCCCCAGTACAGCCAAGAACACACTGGCAAAGCCACTTTGTGCTGAGGGAGACAGCCAGAAGACTCAGGATCCTTTTGGGGACCTGCTGACTATGATCAAGCCAGCTACACCCCAAAAAAAGAAGGTGGAAGACCTTCGGAGAAGGTGGGAAACCTTTGACTAAAACCTGTGAATATGCACTGAGGTGCTCTTCTTTGTCACTACACAAACTTCCCTCACTATCCTATCAGGACCTTGTATTCAGCTACTGGCACATTAACTCATGTACACTCTCTCCTGCTTACACAACTCACAATTGTAGAAGAATAAACTGAGATTAAAGACACGCCTTTAAAATCAGTTTTCTTGATTGTTTGATGTTGCTGTATGAAGTGATGGTCACTGAACTTTATCACCTTACTACAGCAGCTCACTGTATGACCATGCCAACCATAGGAAACAGGTTGCCACCAGTGGAAACACATAACTGTTAGATGATGTCTAGAGATTCTCATACAAGTTGTGGCTATCCCAAAGATGCTACTCAGTGGTGAGTGGGCTTGCATCAGGTTCTTACAGACATTTTGTCTCATCCAAAAGACTTTTTAGTCTTAACTAACTGTTGATTGGATATGGCATGTATTTAACCTCTAAAGTTAAATACCTGACTGATTGACTGACTGACTGGCTGGAAGTCCCAGGTATTTGACCTCTTCTTGGGACTAAGTCCAGTTATCAGTGAATAAAACCTTTGGGATCTAACCTTTACATCACAAGTATTGGCGAACACTGACTGTTTGACACAACCTCAACTAACATACATTATTAAATTTAAAATTCATAGGGTTTTCAAAACACTTCTTGATTCTTTTGGTTAAGATTTTTAAAACAATATCAGACACTATAATTTACACTATTAATGACTTTTCTTCTATTCTTGTGTGTTGTGCATATGGGAGTGGAGTTGTTTAAATGAATCAGAGATTATGTATCATTAACTGCAACAGCTCCTTGTTCAATAGTTAGGAATGGGCTTGTGATAGCCCATACACCACCACTCTCAGCCAGAGTCCTGCATGGACCAAGTTTTGCAAAACTTGGTATCCTGTACCTGTGAGTATCCAGTCTGGTGCAGAACTCTTCTTCCCACGTGAGGTTTGAGTATGTGGACTGTCATGCGAGCCCACAACACTTAGCTAAGCTTTATCAGAATTTTGTGTTGTTTTATTTTCCTGCTATGCTATAGAGGAAGTTGCACATAAAGACAGCCTTGCTTCAAGATGCCAACAGATGACAGTCTCGCCACTCGCTAACAAATTGCCAGCACCTTGTCTTTATTGCCACCACATTAGTGTAATGCTCAGTATAGATCCGTATAGATTTGTGACTTAAAAAACAGCACGCAATATTTTCCCAACAGAGGATGTACAACATATGTGACAGCATATGTCGTAACGATGTCATCTTCTACAATTAGCTTGTACAATTACTAGTAGCTAGTCTGCTGTAGTTGATTAACATCCTAATGGTATTATTGTACTGTAGCTACAGAGTGTGGTGGATATCAGTCATGCAGTTAGGTCACATATTGATGTTTTGGGTAGCTTCATGCACAGTGCTTTTTTTCTATTTATGATAAATCCCATATTGGACTTCTCTCACTGACCTATAAAATGTGTTGCCTCCTACTGTTTTTTATTTAAAGAAACCTTTTAAGAAGCCTAAAATAGACTGTGGTATCCCTCGATGATTTAAAACGTGTCTAATTAAATATAAGGGGATTTTAAACACTTGTATATTCTGTTGTTTTAAAAGATCAGTTTGCCTATGTTGCTGCAGATATATGCACTCTAATTATATCCTTTTGTTGGTTTTTGCCTCAGTCCAGTATTATTTTGTGTTTGACAGTGATGTCTAATGAGTTACAGGTTCTCACAGTTTTGCCAGCAGTAGTATTTGAGCTGTTCTGACTTCTCCAGCAACAGAAATTGCGTAGCTGTCACACCTCGTCAGCCTTTACTTCTTTCCAGGCAATTTTGAGGCGTCCATGTGTGGTCAATGCCAAAAAGTCCTACTTGTTTCAAAGTGCTGTACAGGTCTAGTTGCAGTTGTGTGTATACAGATGACACTATATTTATTGTAAGACTGATTTATGATCTCTCTGCACTTGATTACAAGTGCATAAAAATTTAAACAATTATTTATTCATGATATCTTTACTTGATTAAACATTCACAACACTGAGCATATTCATTATTTTGCTGAACAGTGTACAACAGTGTTCATCTGTCTGTTGGTTAAGATCCATATGTCTTTTACTTTACTATGTCCATATCCCTATTAAATTAGATATGAATTGAAATTCATGGTTCCTGCAGGATTATTCCTGCTTATTTTATCTTTTAAACCCTCCTTCTTTCCACTCGCACCATGATGAAATACTCTTTTACTCTTTGCTTTGGTCCATGACACTATACATTATGGATTTGTGGTTCAGGGACTGATGCTTATGGTTTTAACTCTCTGACATTTTAGCACCATCACACACAAATATTCCCTTGTACAAAATAGATATTAAAATCAATATCAAAAATATTAAAATCTGTAACACCGTGTCCCATTTTGTCTGGTTTCTTACACAAACTTAAAGGCATGGTTCAGCTAAGCTAGGCCTGCACAGGTTGTATTGATGATCGAGAATAGCAGTGTGTTCAGCATCCTCCTTTCCACCATCTGCTCCATGGATTCACTGAGGCTGGTAGAGTCCTTCCTGATCAGTGTGTTCAGTTCATTAGTTTCATAGTTACTATGTCACTTACTATACTACTACTATATTTAACTATACTTCTGTTTATTGTTTGCTGAAAGATTTTAATTGTTTCCTTTTAGCTTATAAAGACATACATGACCGGTAAAGACAATTATTGGGGGGGACAAATGTCCACCAGTTTTCGCACATTGCTGGGGACACGAAGAAGTCATGAATCATGACTGTGGATACAGAAATAATCTTACTGCAGTATGTCTAAATGATTCTCTGGCTGCGAGTATAAACATAGGTGATTACTGAAGGAGCAAATACTGCAAAAACAGAGGGATTTATTGTCTTATTATAACAGTGCAGTTAGTTTGACCTTTGTGTGTTCTTTGTACAGTACACTGGAAATACAGGCAGTGGCAAAATAGGTTTCTGCCTAGACCAGCAGAAGTGCTTGAACCGGTCCTGCATATATATCACATCATAATGCAAATGACAGAAACGTGCAGTCCAGTTAGGACAGAGACATACCACAGAGAAATGTTAGATCTATCACTGTAAGGTGTCTTATAAATGCTCATGTTCATGATTCAAACTGTTTCCAGTCACAATAAAACACCTGTAGCTGCAGGTGAATGACCAAAAGGTCTGAGTGCGGTTATCTGTGGCCCTGAACAGCACAGCAGGATGCTTCTTAACAACATCTCACTTTATTGTTTCTTTATAACACATCATTCACAAAACAGCCTGGATTTTTGTACAACAAAGAAACAAAAAAAACTGCAGCTAAGACGTGACAGTTAATTTAAAAAATCTAACACAGTACTTCACATTTTTTACAGGATTTTTACATAATACTGTGTTTGATGTTATTTTCTCTCCTTACACTTTATAATACTGTATGTATTTTCTTCTGTTTGTTATTTATTTTGGTGCAGTTTTTGAAAGGTTTGTCATCTTCAGTCATCTGTTCTTTTCTCGCTGTCAGTGTTTCCAAAAACACAGAGACAGATGTGAGCGGACAGCCCTTTCGTGCACTCGAGTCACTACCAGTGAAACTCAAAATCCAACACAAGTTAAAACACAGAATAAACACAAATATACAAACTTTACAGGCTCTGTTCAAACAGGAACCAAGACCCATAATACAAGTAAAACTACAAATATAAACTGGAGCTAGATCACTCCAGTACACTCCAGGTTTTCCTGGAGTCAGCAACTAGTGACCTGACTGTGGTGATGCTGCCTGGGTTCCTAAACACTACTGATAATGCTTTCCTTCAATCACGACCCAGTTTCAGGCAGCCCCACAGCCGTGCCATGGTCCTCTGATGACAGTTTGGTCTTGCACTTGATTGTGCTGTTCTGGGAATAAAGGGCACTCTTGATGGTCTCTCTATATAGACAGTGCTAAACGCAACTGTAAAAGGCTGAAGCCCTGCCGTAGATTTGCACAGTGAATTGTACTTCCATGTTTCCTCGGCCTATCAATTGGTTTTTGAGGAAAGAACTTATTACGGTTTCTTCAAATCTCCAAAGTCTTTTAACAGAAACAAACCACCACTAGTCCACGCTTAACACATTGAGTCAGTGCCTGGTGTCCACCAGGAGGGGGCTGTATCCTACAACTGTGTTCTTTAGTTCAGACCAGCTATTCACTAAACGTTTTGTGACTTCACGGTGAGCCCTGTGCACCTGCCTGCAGTGCCTGGATCACCTCTAACTCCAACTTATTTTTTCCATCCTTCGTTGTCAGATGAGCCTCTCCTCTGGTGGGACTTTGAGCATGCTGTCCATCTCCAGCCGAGCCCCAGCCAGCTCCTGAGCACTGGGGCTGTACACCCCCTCGGACTGACGCTTCTTCCTGGCTGTGAGCACCATGAAGGTCAAGCTGATGATCACTATCAGCACACAGAAGCAGAGCAGCGGGATAGCTACGACGAGCCAGGGGATGCCCTGTTTATTGGCTTGTTTCTGCACAAAAGGGAGATTTTTTACCATAATATTGCAGATAGGGATTAAAATATTATTGTCATTATTGCATTTGTGGTTTGGGTTTGTTTTCATGTCATGTTTCAGCTACATGTCATAGATATAATATATACACTACCAGTCACATGCTTTTCTTATGATCAGTTTTACTTTAAAATTATTATACATTTACATAAGCAAACATAACATGCTATTGGAAGACAGTACTAATGTTTGTTTCAGAACTGTTGTTTTCAGCTACAATATAAAAGAAAAAAAAGTAACCAACTTACATTAGTGTCACAGGTTGGACCGCTGTAGCCAGGCGGACATTCACACACAAACATGTTGAATCGATCTAAACAGGTGCCACCGTTTAGACAGGGATTAGACTCACACTCATCAATCTCTGTTTCACAACTGCGAGACAGAAAAGACATGATGTCACATATTAACACAGTATTATCACACACCCTTAAAACAGTAGCAAGATTTGATTGATAATAAGTAATCAATTATTTTCTGATTTTTTGGCATAAATTGGTCGTGATATGTGATCTGACCTTAGCCAAATTTATGAATATCAACAAACACAATATTTCTTAGCTGAACAGTCCTGATCTTTCCTGTTTTTATTGAAAACACCCATTAAACATACAGGGTGATGGAGGAAGAACAGTACTGTACTTGAACGTACTTGTACAAAGACCATATATAGCTACCTGAAGATTGAGTCATGGCAACTGGACTTCTTTCTTCCAAGTAGAGACGTTTCGTTCTGCATCCACAGAACTTAATCAATCTGAGTTAGGTTGGCTAGTGACCACAAATATATCCTCCAGGTTGGTTTCACCTCACACCTATCTGAATAGGATCGTTAAGTGAAACAATCCAGATACTGAATCCAGTATTTGTATTTGTACATTTTGGTCCATGAATGAGTGTCCTTTGTCCTTCAGATGAAGGTACACCGCGGATTCAGGCCCTGAG